>JBAMIE010164308.1:0-15293 GCA_037177295.1 Kaempferia parviflora | reverse complement strand
TGGAACGTCATCAGATGACCAGAGGTGGCCCTGTCGAGCAGTTTGGGCACAACCTACCTTACACAATTATCATTATTTTCCTTATTGCCATTGCTTTGCATTGGTTGTTGTTTGACTGTAATGTTTTTGGTCCTAGTAGAAAAAATCACCCTCGTAATTGAAACTCGGACTGTGGGGCCTGGAACTGCCGCCGGGAAAGGACGGTCATCATGTGTATGACCCAAGGCCACGGCGAAGGTGGAATCAATTAGCCCCGTGAAATCTGGAACCGTCTTCTTCTCCAAATACCGCAGATAAACTACGTTAAGTCACATTCGTTGGCAAGTTAAGCACCTCGACTCTAACTCAGTGCCAACTTCAGCTCAAATACTAAAATTCGATAGGCTGCTTGTATTATTTTTTTGTGTGGTTCTAACACATATTAAGGCTGAATATAATATACTGATGGAATCCTATTACAAAATTTACAGCTATTTCTATTATTCTGATGGAATCCTATTCAGAATCCTTCTTTCTGGCTAACTAATCTCAATAATTGGCTTTGGACATTATTGGAAAGGGAAACGTGCATGCATGTTTGTTAAAAAAAAAATATGCTGGCAGGGAGATGAATCTTTCTTGGAAGCTACAGAGTTGGAAGGTATATGGCTCCGTTCTCAATAGGACAAAGTTTAAGACCAAGATATTTGCACTCATTTTCTTCAACTTTGACAAAAATAATAATAATAATAGTGATTAAGAAACATGTGGATTTGAAAAAGGAAAACACAAAATTCCATTTCACTTCTCAAGGTTTACTTTTTTCAAAAAAGCTCATCAGATTTTTAAAGTGACTAAAAATACCTTCTAATATTTTCAAACTCTTATCATTTTACCCCCTAACTAACGACATTGATATTTTGCTTTGCCAGAAGTAATCTAATATTTCTCTAAGTGAATTAACAATGCTAACGATTAGAAGGTGAAGTAACAACAGTTATAAAACTCATTGGAGGCACTTTGACAATTACAGAATTATGAATGGCATTTTTTGAAATCTTAACTTGAATTTAGTGCTTTCAAAAAGTGCAAACAACATAAAAGATTAAGCCTTTGTTGCAAGAAATCACAACTAACTCATGGAACAAACTGACCTGAATCCTATGTGCAAGGCTTAGTACATTGAACTTTGAGGTGAAGGGTTTCCTCAAGTTTCACCTAAAGAATCTCGTTAAGAAGGGCTCATCTCATCCTCCTGTGTTGCTGACAGTCGCAATTGCAGCATGAGGTACGCAACTATCAATGATGATTGACCATAATCTGACGTTGTAAACATGGAATAGCTTTGTTTCTTGTAAAATGAATCAAGTAAATAGTTTATCGAGTGAAACAAATCAATGAACAAACAACAAACAATTTAAAAGTATATCTTCTACCAAGATGACATTTATATTCTTGCAAAAGTAAAGCAGAAATAAGAAGGATGTCTTCCCCATTAAACGTTCAATTTAGAGAAACATGGAAAATGTCAAGGGCATCTCTAATAGGAGCTTTTTTTTGGCCCCGATATGTCACATCAATGTCGTATCAAAAATATAAAAACATAATGCTCTCTCTCTACAATTAAAAAACTTCAATTTTTAATCCTCTATTATCAAATCACATATCTTTATTTATTATTTTTTTCATTTAATATCCTTTTGTGGGCCCCATCCACATTCTCAATTTCAAGAAAAAATGAGCTTTGAAATTTTACTAATCTTAAAATTTTTAAAAAAAAAATCAAACCCCACACCCACAATGATTTGAGCTTTCTTGTTCAATTTTTTCATTTCACAACCCTTTGAAAAATTTTGCATTCGAGATTCCCTTATCAACCTTCCTTTTTCAAGGTATACAAATTTGGAGCTTGTGAAATATTTAGGTCAAATGCTGCTATCGTATCCATGGAAGTTCAAAAGTCAATGTTCATATAAAATGCATGCATGAAGGACACTTAATGTACATTAAAAGTACTGCATCCACTTTTCTAAGTATAGACAAGTAACTTTGAAAGGACAAACATACTCTTGCTAAGAACTTTTTGCTCAAGCGCTGAGGTACTACTCCATATAATTATTGTAAAGTATTCAGTATAAGGTCCTTCAGATTTTGATAATTGCTATCATTTGTTTTTTTCTTTATGGCAATATATTTTTCTTCTTTCTTTTTTCATTTTTTGGCATCTCATATTTTAATTAATGTTCTTGCTTCCAATGACATGCTACAGCACTTTCCATGTCTTTGATATTAGTACTAAATCATTATGCTTAGAGAACGCATCAAACTTAATCTGGTTTAGCGTTTAGGGTTTAGGGTTTCGTCATGCATCTGAGTTGAAAAGATATATTAGAAGCATCCGCAAAGAGTATATTTCTTGATCCGGAATGGACGGACGGGGTTTGTGGGCCCCTGCTTACGTCAGCGGTAAATAGTGACATGATAGCAGGGGGTGATTGGCGGTCGTTTGACCGACCGATCACCAGATATGTCCAGTCGGTCAAAGATGCTGAGCTCACACAAGACCGCTCGGATTAACGTCTGACACCCAACTATAAATAGAGGTTCTCAGTTTCTGATGCAGGTACGCAAACATTACACAAGGCACGGTACTTTCCACTGTTCTTCAATTGTACTTTCTTGGAGCTTGTCTGACTTGGACGTCGGAGGATCAAACAAGGAACCTCTTCCCTTGTTTGGCCACTAACGTTCTTTGAAGTTTGTGAGTGCTTGTAAAAGACATGACGGACGGACGGACAGCTACGCGAACGTCATCTTAGTAGATGTAGACTGGACAGACGGACAGCTACGCAAACGTTACCTTAGTAGACAAAGACTAGACGGACGTGTACACTCCACCTCATCATTCAACTAGAACGCCAGTCATCCATCCTGTGCCACCGTGTATCCCAACGTCATCCGCCCTATTTCAGACAGGATCATTTCTCTCAAATATTTATGACCCTCACTTCTACATCACTCTTCAAATATCTCACTTTTCAAATATCTCAAATCTCACGATCAAATATTTCACAAACTAAAAATTTATAGGTCTCATCCATTAAATATCTCTTTTAAATATCTCTAATTTCACAATAAAATATCTCACCAACTAAATATTTATGGTCCCACAATCATTTTATTAATTTATATCTAATTTTATATTTAAATAAAATTAACTATAGTTTCCAATTCTTCAATTGAATATATTTCATTTATTATTTATTTACAAATACCATGGGGATATTTGAGAGTGGAGATATTTGAAAAAATATTCTCTCCAAACATTTCCATTGTGGATCCTCTTATAAACATAGCTGGGAGAATTATTTCAATTTAGATCCTAGATCTTCCTAGTTCAAGAAATAGAGGGATGCCCCTTATCTTTTTCCTAGATAATGGGTCACTATGGATGCATTAGACTGAACAATACCTATAAGATTTCCTTTTTCTTCTTCCCTTCAAGGAAGCAAGCCTACCAGCTAATATGATCCAATTCTGTCTTCAGGAAATTAGCATTCTAAATTCAAGTCGGTCAGCAGAATTTTCCATTGTCTCACTAGTCAACTTTCCTCTAGTTAGCATGTTAGCAAAGGTTGTTGCACCCCAACCTGCAGCGTACACACATGAATGTCTTGTCACTCAGGTTCTTAGTTTGCTCCAAACTAATTTGATTCCTGCAGAAAGAGCTGAAATATTCTCATCTACGAGATAAAGCTCGTCTTCCTTTCACCAATCTCATTGTGATCTTTAAGGCATTTCCAGCTATGATAAAATTGCAGAGAATTGAATATCCATCTCTATGAACTGAGAAGGATATCACAACAAATTCTATCATTGCCATTATGAGAAAGTTTAAACCTGAAGGCATGTATTGATGATCCTGGCTGATAATCGGAAATTGAGGGAACAAGATAATAATATTTAGTGCAAAGAACACCATTCCTTACCAGAATACGATTACACAAGTTCTGTAAATGTTTCTTGAGAGCCAAGAAGCCTTTCCACTTCGTCATTTGCCTCAGCTTGTAGACGCCATCGCTACATAAATTATAAGAAGAATTGGAAGAATATTAGATGCAAGATTATTGGGGCAAAAAGGTGGAACCGCCACCCCAGCGGCCCCCTGAACCCGGCCCCACAGGATTTCAGAGGGAGTAAACCACGGTTAAGCTGGGCGGGTGAGTGGACTGGGGGTCTCAGGAATTTAGGCCAGCAGACCAAGATTTTATTCTTGTGTGCAACTGGCGACCTTCGACCCTGCGGCCTATTGGGGCAAACTCCAGGCCACTTACCAGCTGATCCAGCCCGTGGGGGCAATATTAGATGCAAGATTATGCAAACACATAAGGAGGAGAGTTACATGCCTCTTCAAGATTTTCTATCTCCATAATCTGTTGTATCTGTTGTGCTATGCTCTCCTACACATTGAAATATATAAAAATGGAAGTTACTAATATTTAAATTAAGTCTGATTGATGAGAATGGTTTGTTTTCTAATACTGACTGCATTGCTCACTGCTTCAGCAGCAAGAACATCAGAATCCATTTCCACTTCAATTTCAATCATAGAAGATATCTGCATCGAGTAAATACTAGTCCAATTTTTCTAATATCAAAGAAATGGAAACAAAAAGGTAATACTTATTTCTATTCGTGAAACCTACTTTTGCATAACTGTCAATCAGCTCAATCCTCCCTGAAAGGGAACCTTCCAAGCTTCTCTGCACCCTTTTAACTCTACTTCGACGAGCACTATAGAAATATGGTTTCAAAATATGGGACTTTGTGGAAAACACTTTCGTACTCATTAATTTTTCTGAGAAGAAATCTAGAGGATAAAAGGGATCATCATAAATACCGATAAGAAGGTTCCCCAATGGCAACAATTTTATTTTCTAATTGGCACATTCGTGCCAACATCCAAACCTGAAAAAAATCTTCACAAGATTATATAACTGATTGAAGTCTTAAAAGAGCATATGACAGTTTACTGAGGAACATTGTGGAAAAATCTAAAAAATTCAAACCCTCAATAAGGTATTTGTGAGATGGAAGCTAATAAAAGGACAACAAAGAAAGAACAGGCCTCTTTTTCAGCTGCCTGCCGAAGCTCTTTAATTCGAGCCTGAAGAAGATCATATTGCGATAAAAGTTGCTGCTTGAGAGCAACAACATCTACCGTCCTTTGAGGAAGCTGGATAATAACACCAATTATTATTTTTTAAACAATGCCATAAATAACATTCATCAGTAGAAGATCAAGTGTAATAGCTGCACAAAAGGCTAAATTGAAAATTCAGAATTGATTAGAGAACCCATTGTAAAACAACATTAACTTGTTATCTAGAATTTCAGGCCTTTACTCATGTTCATTTCTGTTATTTAATACAAACTTATCTTTTGATTGCAAACGAAGCATGAATGTGTAAGAGAGAAAAAACTAATTGGCAACAACTTAAGGATTTCTGATTGAAAGACCTGTACATATCACTGGGTAAGTCTTACAAATGCAACACCATAATTTTAAATAAGACATACATGTGGAGAGCCATTTTTAGTACAGTGGGCACCCATAGCATAGTTAATTTATCCACTTTTCTTCTTCTAGGCTACATTTATTTGATGGTGATTATCTTCCTCAAAACACAGTTCATTAGGAAAGACAATCAGATCACAATTCTACAAGTAATATATTCAAACTGAATGCCAACAAATTAAGCTCTGCCATTGTGCAGTATACATTACCCAGTAAGCATACAAAAACAAATAAATAAGCAAACAGTTAATCTACACACACACACACACACACACACACACACACACACACACACACACACATATATAAAGGAAGGGGATTGGTTCCACATGCTAAGGAATTTGGATATTGGAACTTTGTTAATAACATGTGGGTAAAATAATCAGGAGAAACCACAAGTGCACACACTAGAGTATAGATCACCATAATCATGTGGCGGTAATCTTTAATTTCACTCCAAGAAGTTACATGTAAAATTAACCTTTTATTTTTGACCATTTAAACTGACATCATCTTTGATTTGTTTTAACTTTTAAGACATGTTATATAAAGGAATGTGCACAAGGAACAAGCCAACCTAAAGATTTTTAGCAGACCTTAAATAGATTATGAATCCATAATACTGATTTTCCCAAGTAAGGCAATAAGAATGCAATACAAGAAATAGGAAAACATGTGCACCTTGCGCATTTCAGGAAGAACTAATCTGTTCATGGTAGTTTCTAGAGCAACCGATGCAACAGCAGCTGCTGCAATGAGTTTGGGAAGGCTGGGGTCAATAATTGCAGACATAGCATCTCCGCTAGACAGCAGAGCAAGCGAAGGAAGCAGGATATACGGATTAATGAAAAATGAAGAGCCATTCTTGGCTGGAGTTCTTAGCAACCGGGACATCTTTCCATTAACATGGTTTGTTAGACACATTGGCTCTCCTGAGCAGAATCCTGGAGGTCGAGTGTTCAACTTGAACGGACCAATATTTTTGTAAATAGTTGATGGGGCTGCTAAGGAAATGGTAACTCGTTCTCCTTCTTGGGCAGGAAGTTCAACAGTCTGAGTAGCAAACTTATGTGTACGAGCAATACCAGAAGGAGTGCAAATCTGTCACATGTTAGATAAATATTAAAACTGATGAAAACCAGATTTTCATATCACAGTAAGGAATATAGACTGATCTCAGAAAAGTATGTTACAAATTTGCCATTACTTGTAGTTATCCTCCATATGTTCCACAATGCATGAGAAATGAAATGAAATGAAACATGAGTAGCAACTTAAAATCCCAAGCACAAATATATGATGTAAATTCTTGTTCTATTTGATTAGCACACAATAGATACTAATTAAAACAAATACATAAAAAAAAACGTGAAATTCCATTTTCAAATATTAGAACTGGCTGCACAGCCTTTGCATCTTGCAAGGACAACTGCAATTGCTGCTGCATGTACAAGATTTCCTGTCTGTGACTTTAGAAATTGGATGAAATGACCATTATACAATAGAGATCATGATCATAAAGAAGGCATTAACAAAGGACCTCAATGATGTCTCTAACACTAAGAATAACTGAGTGATTGTTCTCATGATGTTGCTATAACTAGATTCAAACACATTAACCATGGATAACAGATTCGATATACATAGAACATGTTAAATTATCATCTTTTACGACAAAGATGATTATCAAGCATGCTGAAAGCATATATTCAGTAATCATAGCTTCAAGCTAAAACCAAGTTGACTGAAAAAGATCATGTTGAACTTATTATAAAATTGAGAAGAAATATACGCTACGTACCACAATGGAGTGCAGAGCAGCAGGAATGCTGTCTTTGTTTATCTGTAGGAATCTCACAGCCTTCTCCCATGGTGAAATGTCAACGCTGCGTTCGTCAGGAGCATTTCCTTAGACAAATTGAATACTGCAATCAAAACCATATGTATAGCAATATTTTGACTCTTGCTTAATAGATCCAAATACCATAACAATATAGAATGAAAACTTACTAGCATAAGACCAGCATAGCAAAAGTAAACAACATAGAACGTTGTAATTGTTGAATTTGAAACATGAGTTTCATTTCAACACATGTACAAGAAACAAAGCTAAATAAAAACTAAGTAGATTTTAAATCATTCCTGCGCAATAGCATACTTGAGGAAGAAGGAGAAAGTATGAGCTTGAACAAAGTGGAAAGTCTGGTTTGTAGGATTCAATCACTAAAAGTAAAAAATTCAATAATACTAATAACAATTTTCCTGTTTGATGACATTTATGATTTGAAACGTAAATTTCATGGAGTTGAATATTGACATGAAAGATAACGTGAAAAGAATTTGAAATTGAAGGTATTAAATAATGAAAGAACCCATTCGCTCATCCACTAACCTGATCTCTTCTGACTCAATGTTGATGATGTTACCTGAAACAAGCTCATACTGGTAACGACATTGGGAACAAGATGCAGCCTGAGGAAGATTCATCAACCCAGTAACGAATGAATGAGATTACAGATTCCAATATAGCAATGTGAGATCACATGGGTACAATAATTTATTAAGTAAAAAAATTAACACATGACTAACTTAATTGACTGACAAATCTGAAAAAGTAAAGATGAACAAGAAATTGGAACTTATAAACATACATCAAGACCTGTTGCGCATAAACAGGAAAATCAGTACAAACATGAAATAAGAAAAAACAGGAAATGGAAGGGGAAATCCTCATCAGTGTAGCAATAGTAGTATAATAATTCAGATAAACATGAAGTATCACGTTATGTGGATAGTATCAAAATGTAATTATTATTATTGATCAATTTTCAAGTAATGCAGGAGGACAGAGGGATGTTGAACAAAGCAAACATGGGCTTAATTATGTTTCCTTTGCTGAGTATTCTTGTATATTTTGTTCAGCCTTCTCTCTGAGAAAAGAAAATAACAAAAGATACAAACTAGAGGTAGTAATCTGGCCAAACTGCCAAGCTTAGTTTGGGTCATGCCAGGCATAGCCCAATAGAGTGGGTGATGTTGGGCCCGGCTTGGTCTGCAAGTTTGGTTGGGCAGGAGTGGCTCGGCCTCCAGATCGTGCTAGGCACAACCTGCATAGCGAGCACGGCCTAAAAATTTTAAAATAAATAAATTTTAAATAAAATTTTAAAAATAGGAAAATAATTTTAAAATATATAAAAATGCATTTTTATTTTTTATTTTTTTCTTTTTCTATTTTTTTATTTTAAATTTGCTCATTATTTTATTTAGAAAAAAAACCGATGGCCTAGGCATAGGCCAATCAAGCTAAGGCCGAGCTTAGCTTGGTGCAGTCAAGGGTCATGCCCACTACAACTCATGACTGCCCATGCAAAGCTCGGCCCGGCCTGACATGGAACGGGCCAACTAGATCCAAGTCATGCCCATCCCGGTAGACCCATTTAACACCACTAAAACAAATTATATTACACCACAAATTTGGGCATTGAATTGTATTCTCAGGTCTTAGAAAGATAGCATCCTGGGTTATGTGAATGACTTTAGGATGGTGCTATGGTTCTCAAGGAAACAATAGTAAGAAAGGATGTTAACTAATATAAAGCTGTGCAGCTGTACCTGTACACCATGTTGTGGCTGTACAACAGCAACTGCTACCATACAGCTTGGACATCTAACAACCATTCCGAATGGAACCTAAAAGATCATATAAAAGTGCTAGTGATCATAAAAGAATTTAATAAAAGAAGAAAAACGTGAAACAGTAACTCAAGATGCATAAATTGTTAAGTATATGCTGAAATGGACATAGATGAACGTGTGAAAATAAAGAGCCAGATGACAGCTTCAAGCAATTTATAGTGCGAGACCAAACTAAGTCAAAGTGCCATGAAGTCCTTCAACAATGAATTAAAATTATAGATATCACAAATTCCTTCAACAATTACCTAAATCAACTAGAATACATTGAAGCGCCATGAAGTTATTCAATAATGACATTAAGCAACGAAGGATAGGTGCGTAAGGGTAGGCCAAAGTGATGGTTTAAGTGATTACCACAACCCTTGAATGATTGTTTAAGTGATTACGGGTAGGCAGAAATGCCATGAAATCTTCAAGTATCTGAAGTATCAAAGGTAGGCCAAAGTGACATGAAGTCCTTTAAAGACAAATCACTGTGATTAAAGTGAGTCTGGATGCCACGATTGCTTTAAAAAGTCAAAGAGTGATTGAAACCGAAAGATTAGTTGAGGAAGCCAGAGTTTTTGAATTGCAAAGAAAATAGTGCAAAAAGATATAGATGAAAATTAGAAAATAAAAATTAATTACAAACAGAAGCGTGATCTGCACCTGAAAGAGAGTACTCATATGCCCACTTTTGAACACATGCACACACATACAAAAGTTCCTCATTGAAAGCTTCAGTTCCTTAGCAACCAAGACCACACTGAAATAAGCTGAAGTGAGGAGATCGTGATAGTTGAGCCACCTTATATTAATAAAGGCTGAATGATTTGTTAGAGGACTGGATGTCTGGATCCATTTGAAAGTGCCTAGACTCTTTATACTTAATATTGATTGAACTGTAATCTTTAGGACTAAACTCTTCTTTATCCTTGGCAACTCTATTCACCACAAGTTCTGAGAGCACAATATTAGCCTATGGCCAATTGCTGTCTAAACTGACAATAATGTGTTGATGTGGTTGTGGATACTGACATTGTTCTTGAAAGGACAGTCAAGGTCCTTTCCCTTATCCTTCGCTTGCCCTACTTCTAGACGCTCTTGAGTGATTGCCAAAATTACTTGGATCAGATTGAAAGAAGCCTTCCAAGGAAAATTATCTTAGGCAAGGTTTTGAACTCGTATGCTTCTTGGAAGTCAAAGATGGAACCTTGGACCTTGGGGGCCTATTCTTTGAGAGGATTGCTTTAGCTAGAACCATGAGAATAGGAATGCCTTTGGTTGTAAAAGGATCAACACTTTGGGGTATGAGATGGGAGAATTTATATATGTATGCGTGCACATGTGAAAATAAAGAGTAATTGGGGTGGAGTTACGTCACTAGCTGGCCCTTTGGTGCCTTTGTTGCCTATAGATAGGAAATGGATTAAGGACATACATGTTTACAAGGAGATAGATTATTTATAAACATAGATGAACACAAAGAAAAACTTGCTTATATAGTCTACCTCATACAATTCAATCACATCTAGTGGATCGTCAGATAAAATTGCAAAAAACTTAAAAAGTCAAGAATGAACCCCTGTGCCTCAAATTGTGCAGCCTATGCAAAATTTAAGTTGAACCATCATATACGAATGATCCAACGTATGGCTTGTGATAGGAAAAAGAAATGTCTTTATCATCCATTTATCGAAGTGGAATGTTTTTGTTTTTTAACCAACTCACAATGAGATATTATTTTTGTAGTAACCAGCAACCTTTAGTAAAACACAGTGATAGAAATGCCTTAGCAAACATGTGGCTGTGGTCCCATGGTACAAGCTTTTAGCCAGGAAGAGGATCATTGATTGGCAATCTTCAATCTGACTTGAGTCAAGATAGATAATTCACCTAAATGACATGAAGGGCAACACATTCTGAGACCCCCAGTCCACTCACCCGCCCAGCTTAACTGTGGTTTACTCCCTCTGAAATCCTGTGGGGCCGGGTTCAGGGGGCCGCTGGGATGGCGGTTCCACCTTTTGCCCCAATGAAGGGCAACACATTGTGTGTCCGCACTTCGCACCACGTACCACTTTAGCCTCAATACCCTCTATTCCTTTTTTAAAATTTTGACATAAGAGGTGCCCACTCAGTTTAAATTGAACTGAATCAACTTAAATTAGATCAAACTCAATTTTTCGATATCGATTTTCTAGAAACTGAAGTGAATAAGCATGCAAACCAAATTGAGACCAAAGGAATTATCCATCCCTATGTGATGTTATCAATTTAGTTCAGATTGGTTCATGTGAAACTAAATTTCCAATGAAACACTATAAGTTTTTAGTTTTATTATTCAATTATAAGTTTCTGGAGCACAAATTTGATCATATAAAATATAATATGTCACACTCAGTTTGTATTTGTAAGTTCTTGATATAAATTTGATAAACATTGAATTATTCACAAATTTGTATTATAAGTTTCAATTACAAATACATCTTTTATAATTAAAAAAAAATCTATTTTTCAGTTCTGTTTCACTGTTTGGTTTGGTTTGGTTTGCAAATAGTCAAACCAAAATCAAATTGATATATTTTATGCTTCGGTCAACCAGAATCAAACCAAATCGATTTGATCAAAATAAATCAAAATTTTAGTTTAGTTTGGTTTTATTTGTTCAGATTGAACCAAATATTGGACTCCCTTATTTAACATGATATATAACATAACCGAATGCATTAAATAGCAAGATTAACCATAGCTAAATCCTAAATAAGAATGGGATATTACCTCCTCCCCAGAAGATACACCCATCCAAGAAACATCCGCAATTATCCTCATCGCATCAGAAACTCGTAGCAATGCTGCTAGCCGCTGAACCATCAATGCGTAAATGCGTACATCTGGTCTCGCCCAAGTCCACATCTCTACTGTTGAAACCTTATCCAACATACCTATGTACAGTACATTCCAACGTACTTCCCAAATAAGTCATAAATTTAACTGGAACCGATCATGGTACAGAAATAGAGAGTCACCTCGATCGAAACCTGAACGCATAGCACCGAACACGGAGAGGGCAAGATCCGCATCGCCCCTGTCGAAAGCTGCCTCAATAATCACCCGACAGTCATCAATTTCAACGACGGAAGAACCCCCACTTTCTTGTGCTTCCGCTACGATATCTAAAGCTTGATCAGCGTCCTTAGCGGCGGAGACCCGCCTAAGCAACTCCTCGCTCAATAGGCTTGGGCTCGACTCCTCCGTGCCCCTGGCGTCGCCGCCCTTCCCGTCGGAATAAGCTCTCGTAGCGAATGAGGAGCTAGGGTTAGGGCTTGCGGCGACGAGAGGCGAGGTCCATCGGCCGAGTAGGAGGAGGAGGCGATGGGTGGCGGAGGGTCGGGGACCGTGGAGGGAGCGGGGAGAAAAGGCGGCGGCGGATGCGGAAGGAGGAGGGGAGAGGACGGCGAGGGGCATCACTCCTCGGCGGAGCTCTCACGGACAGGAGATCGAACAGGTGATGGGTGTGGAATGCATATGAAGATGAGGAACGAGAGGCGGAAAGGCGAGGAGTGAGCCGTCCAGAGCTAACGTCTACTAGCAGACGTTGTTCAATTATTATGCATGTGGATAAACTAAAATGGAAAATTCTATTTCACTGCCTCCAGTTTATCTATTTTTATCGATGACCTCTAAATTTTAAAATCAACAGATATGTTTAAATATTTAAATTATCTAAAGATAGAATAAATATGTGAAATTGTTTTTTAAAAGTTAAAGAATTCATGTCATACATTAAGTTAATTTCTATCAAACTATTTTATTAAAAATCTAGAACATTTATTAACTAATTATTAAATTAATGCCCAATAATAAATTATATTAATATATTTTTTATACTAAAAGTAATTTTAAAATTTATTAATAATTTCAATCAAGAATCTAGAGTTTGAGACTCCACTGCGGCATATTATTGAAAAATATTTTCATTAATCAATCATAGATCTAAGTTCGAGACTCAGTTGGACGTATTATTGGAAATTTTTTTCATTAGTAGTTATTCATTCATGTATTATATTAAGATTTATTAGTAATTTTCTCGAGTTGATTTTTATAAAAAAAAATATGCATTAATATGGTTCTCTTTAGTAGGATTGACAATATCACGAGCAGAGCTTCTAAAAAACATTACTAAGCATATCTTTCTCGGGCTTTTTGGCTAAGATCAAGTTTAATATATATTCATATAAAGTTAATATCTAATATAAAAAATTAAATAAATTTTTTATGAGAGAATGTATTACGTAGCTTTCTGCTTGGTTTTTTTTTTTTTTAAGCGCTCCTTGCTCATGGCTCATGAGCTTGATACACCTTTATCAAGTCTAATTTATAGACCTATAATGTTAATTTTTTTTAGTTTCCCTTATTCATGGGCTTAGACGCATCTTTACGAAATTTAATTTATAAACTCAAGATAATTTACACTTATTCATATATTATATTATACAGACAATATAGCGAGGGTATATGATAACTAATAATATATTTATTGATGGTAAAAGGTGAATCGCTCGTCTCTATATTTATGCTGCAAGGTAAGATAAAGACGGTCATACCGAATTGTGAAATAAATTATGAAAATTAATCCTTACAAGTTACAACATATGGCTATTATTACTATTATAATGTGTAATAGTTGATTTATTGCAATTAAAAAGGTAAAGTCATACTTTAGTGGTCCCTGGAAAATAACCCATATATTCTTAAAAGAGATAAATAGGCATTTATAATTAATTTATCATACTTAGCAACTATAATTATTATGACCATAGCTATATTATATTGGAGTAATTTTGATAAATTAAAATAATTTTAATTAAATATGAGTAATTCTATCAAATTTAAATAATTTTTAATTAAGTTAATAAATAATATTTTTAATATTTAATAATTTTAATTAACCTAAAACAAATTTATTCTATATTATATTGGATATAACTATAATTATTATAATAATATAACTATAAGAATTAAGTGTGACGAAACCCAGCGCCAAGCTACATAAATGGACGCCATGAACTCATTGCGCTTCCCACGACTTTCTTCCGGCCCTTCCTTTCCTCCCTCCACGATTTCCTTCTCCCTCCCTTTCCCTGCTACACCTCCCTTTAAACTTAGATATGGATTATCTCCTGGCTCCCTCGTCGTCCGTCTCCGCCTTCATTTCCCTATTTCAAGAGTTCTACCTCTCCGCTCGAGGAGAGATCCATAGACCGATGGATTCGTCAGCGAGATGGAAAATTAGGGCTTCGTGCTGACTATTTCCTGCTGGACCGAGTTGAAAGTCAGATCTTGGAAGCATATCTTGATCGGATCGGAACGCTACTGCTAGCATTTCTCCATGTCGGTCAGTGTCAATCTCATATCTTTGAAAATCTACCTAAGCATGAGAGTTTTTGCTTCTTCTCTTGCATCTGATGATGCAATTAAATTGACACCACATTATTTATTTATTTATGTAATATTATCGGGCTTTTGACTGAATTGTGCTGTGCGTTTGAATATGGTTCTTTGTTAAACATTGTTATGCGTTGCTGATTGCATGCCTCTGCTGGTTTAGCTTTTTTAGTTTTCACTATTTTTGTTTGAAAACGAGTGAGACAACACCTAAAATAGTTGGACTTTGAAATAGGAATAGAGTGTTCAAAAGCTCAAAAGAGTTGTAATTAACATCAGAATTAGAGAAAGAAAACATATTAAATCTAAGCACGATTCTCACTCAAAGGAGTAAACTCTCACATCTGAGTATCAGTTTGCAGATTGAAGATGGAAGAAAATCTAAGTTGGATTCTGAATAATTTCCCTAGGACCTTCAAAAAATAGCTAAGAAATTTCACATCCCTGTCTAATACTATAGACATGGATAGCTCGTGCAACCAAACGATTTCCCTAAAAGATAAGTTCCAAATTGATGAAAATGAATTTCAGTTAGGACTGCAGATGGAGCAGCAAGCATCAATTAATAGTCACATTCGTCTCTGATCTTTTTGTCGATCAGATGTCAAGAAAC
>JBAMIE010164201.1:0-15294 GCA_037177295.1 Kaempferia parviflora | reverse complement strand
AGTTGCCTCCTAGTCTTGGAGATTGGTTCTTCAAAGTTGAACAGAAATCGTCAAGCTGCAACTTTTTTCGAAGTCACCGAGTTGACAATGGTGGCGAACTCTGGACCCTACAAAACAAGTGAACGAATGGATTCAAGATTATATGCATCAATCACTTCATCATATAGACGGAAATATCAATCAGGGTATGGCAAGATATCAGCAAGGCAAGGCTTGACTGTTACCTTGAGTGAGGCACCTCCAACAAGAAATCCATCTATATCTTCTTCTTCTGCGAGTTCTGAACAATTGCTTCCATTCACAGAACCTGAAATGGAACATGATCCAGTTTTCTTTAATTTTATGAATTAGATAAGGGTCAAATAAATGAAAAAAAGGATCAGCGTCGTATATTGTTCACACGATGTTAACTTAAGAAAATCGATGCCGTAAAAAGGAATATCTACAGAAGAACACCGACCAACAAATGTAGTTACACAAATACAAAGACTGGTTGATGCAGCAGCGCCAAGAGACAGATTTTGTGAATTATGATACACATGATACCTTGGTTAATATAAAGAATAGAAATCTGAATAACAAATTCCTAGATAGTAGATGCATCACTGCTACTGTCAATATAATTGTAACGAGAAAAGAATCCAGCCAGAGTTCTAAAGCTCGTTCACGACCTTTGTTCATATATGATTGAAATTCTATAAAGTAAGCTATTACCTCCATAGATGATTCGAGTGGAAGAAGCAACCTCAGCTGAGACATTGTTCTTGAGCCAATCACGTACAGCTGCATGTACTTCTTGAGCTTGCTGAGGCGTGGCTACCTTCCCAGTGCCAATAGCCCATACAGGCTCATAAGCAATAACAACGTTAGTCCAATCGGAGATGCTATCTGTGAAAATTAATAATATGAATTAGATATAATAATAGTCCAAGGGCGAATTCTATCTATTTGCATCCTAAGTAACATGTATATTCTGTGTTTTCAGGAGAAGAGTGGACTATAGTAATACCTGCAAAAGCTTTCATTTGCTGGAAACAGACATCAAATGTCTTTCCAGTCTCTCTCTCTTCTAGCTTTTCTCCTATACAAGCAATCACTTTAAGATTTTGACTCAATGCATATGCGGCCTTCTTTCCAATAAACTGGAAGAGAAAAACTTGGTTATACAGTAATATAATCTTTAGAGGATAAAGGAGAAAACTATGCATAACTCTATTATTAGGCCCCAAGTATCTTAAAAAGAGAAAATTGCATTAAAGCTCTTTGACTATTGTCTATTTACATCCAAGTCTCAACTATACATCTACAAATGTTTGCACTAGACAATCAAAACATGGAATGGAGGTGTTACACTCTAAAATGTAGGAAATATGCCAAAGATAGGGAAGCATAATAAACCATGGAGCGTTACCTGGTTGTCCTCCCCAATAATATGCCTGCGCTCAGAATGACCGAGAATAACCCACTTGCATCCGATATCTATCAATTGCTCTGCACTGTATAGCACAAATTAATATTAACAATAATATAATATGTTTCATGTTGTTAATAGAACAAGAAGAGTTAATTCTATTGTCAGAAATGTGGAGCATTTAAGTTTCCCTTCAAATGGATTATGGATACCATCATTAAGCAAATAACACACTTGAGAAAGTATATGCTTTCAGTGATAAAAGTAGCAAGTTCTTTGTCACTTGGCTCTATAGATGTCAAAGTTACACGATTCAACTAGGACTGATAACACTAGCAAGATTTGAACAAAAGACCTGCTTTTGTACCATTTTAAAGCCAACCTTTGATCAAATATCCAAAAAAGGTCCAAAGAGGATTAATGGTCAGTCGGTCAACGTTAACAAAATGTAATAATTGAACAATTGCTTGTGTAAGAAAGAAAGGTTCTCAACTTTATTTAAAGCTAAAAAAAGGGGAATACTTCAGCCTAAAGTGTTATCGTAGTGAAAGAATTAGTTTTGGATAAAGAAAGAATCAATATTTTGACCTGATTTCACCAGTGAATGCTCCACCTTTCCCAACCCAAGAATTCTGAGCAGATATTTCAATGCGATCAGTCAATGATTGCTCGACCTTGTCAAGATAGATATATGGAGGTGCTACAACAACATCTGCATTAGTACCATGGCAAAGGGATCATTAAAAACATCCAAATTGCATATATAGTTGTAGTGATTCATTATGAGGTAACTGAAATGTTCTGCACCAGAGAACAGGTTGTGTGAACAGACAAATTATTAAATTCCAAATGGCAAAGCATGTAATTATATTAGTTTATAGTGATTCATGCTAAACTCAGATATTTTCACTTGAAGAGTATACAACTAAGTGACTTGATAATCTTACCTACATCATTTTCCAACTTGGCATCATTCAGATCAGCAACAAGTCTACTAAGAGAATCTGTTGTCCCATTCTAGAAAAGAAGAATAGATGGACCAATTAGATAAACATGACTATAGGAGTAAGATGCAGTTGAAATTACAATCATAGTGTCAAAACCAAATGGTATTATTATTAAGAGTCAAGAGAATTATCATTCGTATATAGGATTTGATCTCAATTTTACATCCAAATAAATCCTTATTACATATTTAACTAATAATGAGATGACCATCTATATCCTAAACACACAAAAATGCAATTTTTCCTGTCTATGAATACCATGAAATAAAAAATTCCTAATTCATCATAGATTAATGTACTCCCATTGTGGCATCAAAATGTGAATTTTTTTTTACTCCAGACAATACCACTCCAGAAAACTATATTTGTAGGAATAACAATCCAAAGAATATCACTCTTAATGATATGGACATGATGGATCAATTGAATGGGTGGAAAAATATGGTAAGTGTTTGAGTTGGTAGCTCACTACCTTCAACTAATTCAAGTTGTATGTCTTGGATGTCAGCAATTCTTGAAGCTAACACATAAGCAGAAATTATAATAGAGTTGATTTAACTATAAAGTAAGTTGTTGCCATTGGTTCCAAGTAATGAAAAACAAGAAATAAACGAAAGATATAGGAAGTTAGACTTACACATTTCCAATTTCCCCCAACGAAAAACTGCAAGGCGTACGAAACAGATACATATCAGAAAGGGCGCAGAATAAAGAGACATCAAAGGTATTCTCATAAAATAATATATTTATATTGGTGTCTATGATTCAGTAGATACTGAAATATATGAATATAGAAAAAAGTTACGAATTTAGGGGGGACAGTTAAAATAGATCAAAGCAGCATTATGCACAGACCACAACATTTATCAGATTTATTAATCATCATTTTATCCATTTTGCACGAGTTTAAATTGGAGCTAGAAATCAGTATCTCCCAAAAAAGGAAAAAAGAACAAAATTGTTTATTTTTGTCCTTGTAAACGCAAATCAAGAATCAGCAAGATCCCAGTCTTTCCGATGGATCTTCGACACAGATCACATTTTCTACGTTCTCCCGTCCAAAAAAGTAGAAAACAGGGCAGATTAAAAATGGAAGGAGTTTGACCTTTCCGGTGCCGGCCATGGCCACGATTCGTCCGTTAGGACAGCGGGTCGAGGGGAGTCGGAGCTTGAACTGGGCATTCTGGACAAAGAGGGCGGTGGAAGGGGCTGCCTCGCGGCAAAGCCCCAAGAACTGCGATGCCAGAGATGATGACGCCGCCGCTGCCGCCATTGCCGTCGTCTACCGAACCCTTCTCGCTTCCTCTACTTATTTCTGTGCCAGGTTGTCCTCCGTTGGATCCCCTATAGATTCCGCCCGAGTGATGCTTGGCGGAGAAAACCAAGATTATCGGGATAACGCCGTGGGGCCAGTCTTCTGCCGACACGTATCTTCCAGGATTTCGGCGTCAAAAAATCCAGCAAGATTAGGCACGACACGAGCACAGTCCGATGGCAGACAGGGTCGGGCCACTGTATCAATTAAGGTCCGCTTGTAGGTGGGGTGGGATGGGATGGGATGGGATGGGATACGAATTTAAAGTGGTAAAAAGAGATTAATTTTATAGGTGAGATAGGATAAATTATTTCACGGGGAGTTCATGATTATTTATCACATATTTAATTACACCTTTAATCTTATCCTATTTTACTATTATCAAACACACCCTAAATGTACAAGGTTCATTTATGATTGAGTCAACTACTACAGTTGAAATGTCATCACTCTAATAAATAAGCGATCAAATTTTGATAATATCTCTCTATATTAGTTAACTATAACTTTTGATTTATCTCTTCACATATAAATAAATCTACCATATGAAGCTGTTAGATGACGGATTTCACTTTTTACTACAATGGTTCATATTGTTTTGTAAATGATACGATAGTAGTCCCCAAATGCGACTAGAGGGTGACAACTTTATTATAATAGATGCAAGCATGTCCTTGGAAATAAATTTCTTCCACCCCATAACCATTTGACAATCAATTATAAGTTACCTCGTAATTTATCTCCCTTCGTATAATCTGGAAATGAGATAACAGGGACAACTAAGGTGAAGGTAATCACATTTTGCTATAATGTAAATGGTACGATAGTGCCTTGCATGTGTTGACTCCCATAATTGTTTGATATTTTTTCTCCAATAGATGTAAAATATTTCATTCAATGTTAGACGTCCTCTATACTTTTGCCGTGTTATGGTAAAATGCTCTTCAAAATTTATCTATATATAAGAGCCCGATGATACTAAATAGTTATAGATGAGTAATATCATATTTGGCTCATGTAATTCAAAGGCGGAGCCAGAAATCAGCGAGTGTTTGATTCTCACATTGGGCATGTTCAAATGCTCACGGTGCTTGAATTACTAGTAATGCTAGGTTATTGGGCCGTGGACATTTGTACTTTCAAAATTTATTCTGGTGGCAAATGTAAAAATTCATAGGATCGAATTGGACCATCCACCTCTAGATTAGTTAGATCTCTAAGCTGAACTTCTAAATTATCATTAAAAAAAGACATAATAATCATTTGTACTTATAGCGGTAAGACGAGCCGATCGATGATGGAATGGGTCGCCCATAGCAAATCAACCATTTGGCGGGGGCATGGCGGACTGTTCCATCGACCGTTTGCACTTATGGCTAGTAGTCATCCGTGATTTACCTCTTTCGTGTTGACCCTGAGATGGATTGATGGGGCGCTGAGGACAAGCATATTTACCTTTTGCCACGTGACATACTATTCCATCATTTTGCCAGGTTGTAAGATTATTATTGTTACTTTAATATTTTTATTAAAATAAAATGTTTACTAGTACTAATAAATTTGTATAATATATAATATTTTTATATTAGGCTGCACAATATTATAAAATATTAAGGAATTTACATTTATTGAAAATATAAATGCACAATAAACTAAGTTTTTTTACCTGAACCAAGTAAATCTACGCTTAACAAATTTTCTATCTAATTTATAAAATAAACTAGGAAATACTCATCGCAATAATCTAGAAGTCCAATGACTCCAATCCTTGTATTTGCAAAAAAAATTTACTCTAAATGGGACCCATAAGGATATTGGATTTTTACCATCCACCACTTAGTATTTTCTTACAATAAAAAAACTCCAGTAAAACCAGATTAATACTCTAAATTTAATATTATCTTAATTAATTAATTTTTTTAAACCCAAACTTCCATAAATGTACGCGTCATCTAGAGCCCAACAAACTAAGTTACTATTATATATGTCGTGCAAATATCATGTCAGATTCTAGAAGGGAAATATTGCATAATGTTGAGTTTGAAATCATATTTTTTTCAATTTTCTGCCACGTCGCACCGCACCGTCCCTGTTGACCAGCATGCTGTCCGATCAATGACCATATTGTTACTGGTTTTGCACGCAAAGAGGCTGACGTTGTAATGTTGGCGGCCATTGATAAACCATGCAAAATTCTGTCAAAGTAAAATAATTAGTGAGGTTGACTTTCTATCTCGCCAGATGTCGGACTGCAACATTTCAAACTGTTGCCAATTTTTTAAAACCATATATGATTAATTAACCAGTTAGTGCCAATTTTTTATTTGTATTTTCTAAATAAAATAAAACTATCTTGTTTAAAAAAAAAATCGTTAGTTCAAATTTGAACTCCAATGTACAAGATAAAAAAGAAATCGGAAAAAATTACCTATTTTTTTGTCCTCTTTTTAAACTTTGTTTATATTAAAAAAATCAATTAATTTTTTTCCTTCCATTTTCAACGGTGTTCCTTCCGTCCAAAGCAAAAGAACCTTTCTTTTTTTTTTTTATCTTTGTTTTTGCCGTGTTGACTAGTTCGAAGGAAAGGCAAAGAAAGAAAAAGACAAAAATTACCTGGAAATAATATCATAATGACAGATTAATTAGTTTATAATATGAATTTAACAGTCTTCGCCCTATTATAAATCCTATTTTCATCAATTATAAAAAGGGAAAGAAGATGAGAGGAGGATACAAAAGAGAGGAGAGTTGAAAATTATAGATTATCTTAGTCAACAAACTCCACCTCATTCTTATCTGGTGCCTACACCTATCAGAGCGTTGCACATCAGGCCCCTCTTCGAGGTGAACAGTAAAACAGGGGATGGGACATCAAAGGTAAACACGGCCAAGTGTGGTTTGACGAGGAGGATAAATAATTAATAAACAAATAAAAAAAGCAGCGGACGTTCTCTATTAATTATTATTATTTAAATTCGTAATCTTTTCAGTTGGCGCAGCTTTGACTTATGCGGACGTAAAATTACTCCCACCGCGCGTTTGGAGCGGTGGCCTCTGACTAGCGTCGAACGTCTGTGTCATCGTCCTGTTGGTGGAGAGCATGGGTCCAATCCATCCACAGATGGCTGGGCGGGTACAGAAATGGGTTTGACTTTGGATGAAGAAGTTGCGACTGGGTCCCAGGTTGTCACAGTAGCCGCAGGCCCGTAACTGGATTTCGCCGCCAACGGAGACCGCCGTAGGGCAAACGGAAGGTTAGAACGGTAATTGCAGGGCGCCTGCCCTGCCACCGCTGCGCTTTCATACTCCGTAGTTGGACTTCCGACCCAAGCGAAAAAGGTCAAAGACGACGGCGTGGGGCAAATCCTGGAGGTCTCTGCCTTTATACCGCTCCCGAAGGGCTGAAGAGGAGGCTTTGTGGTGGTGGATAAACCAAAGGTCGGTGTTTGCGGTTAGAATTGCTTGGGTTGCCTTCGGTTTTGGAGATGGGATGCGTCGGTTCGAGACAGATCAGGAAGGATACAGGGGCGAAGAAGGGGGAACTGTATGGCGATCGAGCTGTGGAGATCGGTTTCCGTGGAGATCGAAAGAGCAACTACAAGCTTTTTGATTCCGGCGAGCTCCGGGTGCTGCCGGTCAAGACTATGGCGGGAAAGGTTATTTTTTTTTTCCAGCTTAACTGACGTCTTGTTTCTTTCTTTGAGGTACACGAGCAAGACGATTAGGAAAATTAGCCGTTGCTTGTGAAAGCGATTTGGATTGCGATTTATGAGTTAATTGATGCGATTGTCGAAGTGTGCTAGAACATGTCGAAGATACGTTGGCAGCTTAAGTCTAGATCGATGTCATCAACTCGGTGATGATTTATCGGTGAGTCATAGATCACGTTGAGTTATTTCGAGTTGTCTATCAAAAGGAAAAAGATATACTGACTCGTGGCCTCGTCTATATGAACGGATTGGGACAACTGATTAAGCTTTGGAATCATTCATCGCTGTTTAGGTATATAGGGAGAATTTTACTTCAAAAGCAAAGGCTTTACATAGTGAATTTGCATATAGATACTTGTGTAAGCTTATTTTCACAAATCGACTGTGAAATTTGGAGGTTAGGGATAAAAGCATTAAAAGAATGGGAGCTGCAAGTTTGAAAAATAACTGGATCTGCTTCCTTGCAAACTGCAAGTTTGATAAATAATTAGAACTCAATTTGAATGTAGTTTTGGAATTTAGGGAGGAGCTTTAGGTGGACTACGATACCCACATCCAATGTATCTTAGCTTGATAAATGGATGTGTAAACTTGATTAATGCAGGTAGTAATTTCCTAGCTTTCTTATGAATTTGTTCTTGTCAATTCACACCGTGCAATTCGTTCCTTACATAATTTCTCAAAAAAGAGAAAAACACATACCAACTATTAGCATGCTCATGACAGATGCCTTATGAGTGCTCATCTGATGCATTGAGGAATGAGAAATGAAACATCATAAGTTGAGCTAATTGAGGATGTCACTAGCTTTTAAATGCATGCAGTGAGTGTCTTCATGATCACTAAACATTTACATTCTTTAACTCTGTTTATAATTGATCACAGTGATTATTGAGCACGCAGTGGTATGCCGGATTGCTCCATTAACAAAGTCCGTCCCATTTGTTCCAATTATTTTAAGAGTGGAAGAAGCATACTGTTTCAACGTTTGTACGCTGTAATTTGAGGATATGCTATGCATACTGTTACTTGCTTGAAGAAATAAAGAGGAAGGAGCAATAATTGTGCAATTTTGGAAGAGAATCTAATATCTCAAGGATAAAAAAGCACAGCGTAGTAACCAGATCAAATGCAACGATAGCATATAAGATTGTAGATATTGGCCACAAATGAGTTAGTTTGCCTCTTCCAATTAATGATGAGATAGATGTTAATCAGTTAACGAAGCTAGTAATCTAACTGCCATTGACCATGCCTCCAATCTAGTCTCCTTTGAGTGGACAAAACACAATGATAAACTGTAATTTTGTGGAGAAGGTGCAATATGCGGACTTGTTACATCTCTTGTTACTTCCAATGACCAATTGGTTGATTCCTGACTAAGCCTTTGAGTGGCTTAGAACTGCATACATTTGAGACAAGCTGAGATTCTATAATGTCAACTAATTTGTGGGGGAATGTTGATGACCTACTTGTAAATTTGTAAACATATAGGAGCCTGTTTGCAAATATCATTATTGTAATATAGATAGGTAGAAAAGGCTGCTGAGGTTGTGATTAATTTTTCCCATTTGCCCCAGTCTTCGCTGACCATGTGAGAGATGAGAACTTGGTTGAGACAAAGCCTTCCTTATGGAATTATGTGTGCAAACCATGGATTTTAGACTGAAACAAGGTTGCTTGCATAGTGATAGACATCTGGTTTGTAAACTAGACTTGTTGAGTTGAGGCACCGACTGGAAATTTATGGATGGTAGAAGCAAAAATTAAAGAATTCCATGTGAGGGATGTTGTATCACTCAGATTTACCTAATGCAACAAATGCATCCCTTGCCAATCTTTTGCCAATTTATAGCTATATCGCCTACTGATCTCCATGTCCGAAGTGGGTTTCTTGCTTTTAACTGTCATGGTGAATTTTCAATAAATCTATCCATGAAAATTTCTGTTCTCTCCTTAACAGGGTAATGTGCTCCCTGCCTTCTTGTTTCTTTGGTCACCATGGGTGATGAACTCTGAAACACTCTATTGAAACCTTTCTAATACCTCAAATTCATCTATACCTCCTTGAACCCTCAGTTACAGCCTTCCTTTAACTGTTATTCTCACTACAGTCAGTGCTTATGCTACTTATTCATGTCGGTGCCACTGTCTCAAAGTGATAGCAGTGTTGATAGCCTTTTAATATGGTTCCCTAGTACTTGCTTTGAGGGACATGAAAGGATATGTCTCAGATCTTTCATTGTTTATTATGATGTGGAAAAATTGGTTCCCACTTCCTATCTATCATGGATTTTCAAGTTAATCCTCTGAATGTGACAATTTTTTTAATGTTCAATTTGTAGTGAAGACAATCTGATGGTGTTTGCTACATGTGGTTGGATTTGTACCATTCATTGCAAATAAATGATTGGACATGACTAGTTTCTATAAGCACTCACCAGAAGTTTAGTAGTTTTCAAGCTTAACTATTTATTAATGTACTGTGAAAAACAAGACATAATTATTTTATAAAGTGCACATACAAAAAATTGCTTTGAAAGGTTTTTTCCTATTCTAGTGTCTGTATTTACTGATTCTGATTGTCTATGTGGCTTATGTCCATTGCTTAGGTACCAGAATCAAGTTCAATACTGGGACGGGCTAGCATTGCCGGTCTTGAGAAAGCTGTAGAAGTCCTTGATACGCTTGGAAGCAGCATGTCAAACCTGAATCCTAACAGTGGCTTCCCATACGGAATGCCATCTCGAGGAAATAAAATATCAATCTTAGCATTTGAAGTTGCAAATACTATTGCTAAAGGCGCTAATTTGTGGAGAAGTCTTTCAGATGAAAACATCAATGCTTTGAAGGAAGAAATTTTGCAGTCAGATGGAGTGAGAAGACTCATCTCTGAAGATGCTAATGAATTGCTTTGTATTGCTGCTCTGGACAAAAGGTGGATTTAAGAATTTGTTCTTTGGATTGTGGATCTATCAATTGGCATATCTTTTTTGCTTCATTCACTTTGTATTTGTTTAACCTAATCTGATGCTCATCTATAATTTTTATCACCTTACCAGAGAGGAACTTGACTTTTTCTTGAGAGAAGTAGTTCGCTTTGGGGACCTCTGTAAAGATCCAACATGGCACAATCTCGGTCGCTATTTTGAAAAGTAAGTTACTATAACCTTATAAAACATATAAAGCATTCCGAAACATTCTTCTACTATATATATATATATATTTCTCTTTGAAATATAATGACCGAAGAGTTTTCAGATTGAGTATGGATATGACTCTCGTGGAACAGACAAAAAAGGAGGCAGAAGCAACAATGCAAAATTTGATAAATTTGGCTCAGAATACTTCTGTAAGTACAATCAATTGAAAATAATATTTTTTATTCTAACAGCATCTATGCTCTAATGATGATTCAGTCCATTATTCGAGCATTCTATGTATCTTTGCAATTTCTGGCACCAAATATTTATCATGAAGTTGATCTGGATATGCTCCTTAAATTTTACTCTAGTGATAATTTCAAACCAATGCTTATTATCTGTATCTTGATTCAAGTGGCAAACATAAACACATTAGTGCAATAGATTGCAACTAATCAATTCTGATTACACTCTCTCTCTCTCTCTCTCTCTCTCTCTCTCTCTCTCTCTCTCTCTATATATATATAGAATCTTGAGATCACTGAAAAACATACATCTCTACCTCATCATAAAGCTTGATTACAGACTAGCATGTGGTTCCTTTCTTGTCAGTCATGCAATAGACCTTGTCTTATTGTATAAAATTGTAACTTCTGCAGACACTTGGTAATTTGAGAGGGATTTAAAATATCGTTTAACGGCATTTTCATCAAAGATACTGACAATTGAGATATATTTTGAGTAAGCTTGTTAAAAACCTTTAGTATTGATGTGTCAATTGGGATCCATCTTTGATATATCATTTTATATTGGCTCAAATAGGCAGCACAAATCATTCTGCATTGGAACTGATGTTGAAACAAAGGTTTATAATCTTCCGGTGCAAGGGTTTTGATACCTGGCAAGAACAAGATGAGGGTGTCACCTATCTAAGTTAATAAACTCGCTTGTGTAATTAGCCCACAACTGACCGTGTTGGACTAAATGAGGGTGGCATAGCCAATGCGTTTTGACCTCAATGTAACTGCCAGCATCACGATACAAGCTACATGACTATTTATATTTTTATTAACAAAACATCATGTGAATTTTACGTTCTAACTAAAATCAGTGCAAACTTGCTAAATAATGCTTACAACCGTGTCACAAAAATACAGAAGAATCAAGGTGCAAACTTTTCCAACGAACTGGTGTAACTCTATGAGGCAAGGTCTGGCGGTTGATAATTTCCCGATGGAACTCATAGAAGGCCCTAGTATGTCTTTGCCACTGTCTTTCTTCCTTTCCTCTTTTTCTTCTCCCTCTTCCTCACATCTTGATCAATGTCGACTGACTATCTTGTATTGACACAGCATGTTGGATGGTACAAGTCTTACTATTCTAGCCACCATTCAATATTTTAAACCTTGACTGTAATTGAGCTTAACCTTTGCATTCTCCACTGGAATGATTTCTCAACCTTTTTGTGCTTTTAGTTTTATATTCCTTAGGTGTAAGTATGTTCAACATAAGGATAGAATTTGGTTGTGGATCAATGTTTAAATTTTAGCTAAATGCCTATTGGAGCTAGTAAATAACTTGATATCTTATTATATATCAAAAATGATTTAGTGCAATTTATGTGATTTAGGCAAGACTAATTTTATATAAAAGTATGCATACTAGTAGGAATGCCTTTGACTTATTTATCTCTAGTAGTTTTATCTAACAAAACTATCACAATAAACAGATGCATTTTTGAATAATATAGACATGGCATAAATTTACTTGGTGAAAACATATGCACATTGGCAGTGTCCAATTTGTCATGGATCACCTAACTTAAATCGTTGTCCACTTCTTATGTTAACTTTCGTACATTTTGCTTCCATACATTTCTCTTGGGTATGGTGCCGAATAGATACATGATGTTTTTCTGCTGTAATTCTCTTTGGTATTTATGCAACTGCCACATCTTGGTTGTTTATTCTTATTATCTGATTATTAGACTATTAGTGATCAAGTACGTGGAGTTTTAGTTTAGTTATTTGATCATGAGCCACTTTATTTTTTTTAATAAACATGTGCATGTGTAACATTTTAACGTGTTTAAGGAAGAAATTTTGCATGTTCTGGGATCAATCCATTTATTTTCTAAAGATTAAAGCCATCTGTAAGTTTATTATCATGATCATGTTGGTGATGGCATAATAACAAATGTTACCAATAATCTTATTACAACGGATAATAACATGCTTCACATACAATAAATTTATTCTTTTTTTTTTTTACTTATAGGAGCTTTATCATGAGCTGCATGCACTAGATAGATACGAACAAGATTACCGAAGGAAGCTTCAAGAAGAGTTGATTCCTGCATCTAAACAGGGTAAGACGCATGCTTCTTTGTGTAGACTCAACCACTAAAATGAAGCTTTACTTGTTTGACTGCATATGTTTTTGCCTTATTGAATGTATGTTGAAGGCATCCAAGGTGTTCAATAGGGCATAGTTGAACTATATGGGTGTTTAGAGGTTAATTCTTAATGGGGTTATGTATGCTAATTAATGTTCTTATGTATGCTAATAAGGAGGCACATTATGGTATAGGGAGCCTTTTCTCTGGATTTATATGTTTGTGGTTCCTTTTTGATGAGCTAGTTTCTTTGATTGTTCGGCAATATTTATCCCCACTAATCTCTTGCGAACTTGTCTATGAGCAGATAATTTTCTCAATACTGAACTCAAACATCAAAAAAAGCTAGTGAGGAGTTTGAAAAAGAAATCTCTTTGGTCCAGAACCTTAGAGGAGGTATGGAATATTATTTTTCATCCTTTAAATTGCTGTAATTTTTGTCACTAATGGTTTTCAAGGAGTTCATCTTTATCTTTGCTAATACTTTATTTATTCTCATTAACATTCTAGTATATGTCTGATGTTTCTTAAAAATCTATTGTCTAACTGCATGAGATTAACATTCTCTAGATATTAATCTCAAAATAAAATAGTTCTTCAAATATTCTGAATTATTTTTCAGGTTGTGGAGAAACTTGTTGATATTGTGGCATTTTTTAATAAGAAGATTTGGGAATCGTTTGAAGTTCCTGGTATGTTGTAGAAATTTCAAGATTGGTAACACTTTCAAAGTTAATGATGTGATAAATTTGGAATTATCAAATCAGAATTATTGTCGCTTATTTTCAACATTACTAGTGATACATATTATGATCTCGCTGGCAGTCATATGTATTATTCACATTGTGAAATAATTAGCTGATTTATCTTTTATGAATTGAATGATCTTAATGTCCCGTATGTGAAGTGAGTTAATATGCAACTAACCAAAGATATTCTTCTAGTGTACCATGAAAACGAATTCCATTTCAAAATCAAGGAATAATATATTAATGTGCCATTTTGATGATTTATAATTATCAACTGCTCATGTTTCTGCCACTGTCTATTTTGCCATTGGCATAATTTGCTATTTATCTTACCATGATTTTTCCATCGTTGATGTGTGCTGAGACTTTTGTTGCTATGATGTGAAATCTTTTTTTGCTAATTTCAGGTAGCAACTTGCTCAACCATAAGGAAGTTCTGAATGGAAGCTTAGGTGCTTCTGGTCTTGCATTGCATTATGCTAACATCATTAATCAGATTGACAATATAGTAAGTTTCAGTATGCTGTGAAATATGTTATAGTCGACAATCTTTTCTTTCTAGGACATTGGAATTTGTCTTTTGCTTCTCAGATCAAAGATTATGTACTAGTAAATTTAGGCTCCCACAGAGCTAAGATAAACATGTGACTTGTGCTGTGTTCCAGAAGATTTCTACGATATATTTATTCTCATATTTAAGGTACTTTACCTTGATTTTTTTTTGTTCCTAGGTATCTCGACCACTTTCACTTCCACCAACTATAAGAGACAGCCTGTATCAGGGATTGCCAATCCGAGTGAAGGCAAGTCTTCGTGCTCGATTGCAGTCTTCTGATGCAAAAGAAGAGGTATGATCATCTTTTTTCCAATTTTAGGTGCTAAGCTTGTGTAATCTATCTCAGAATTTGATTCATCCATCATGTACTCGTGTGGCATTTTCATGCCTTTTAGTGCATATTCATGCGTAGTTAGTGACACAGAAAAGTTCCAGAAGCCAACGCTTTCCGGTGTCGGTTAGTCTCTTTTGTCTATTTCATCAAAATTAGTTTGTACCTTGGGTATCCTAACAGAAGTAAAGAGTTTAGAGTTCATTACCATATACAAGCTATTGTGAAGGAACAGTTTTAGGAAGACTACATTTTTATGGTTTGATTTCTTTTGTTCATCGCATAATTTTCATATCTTATTCCAATACCAAATTCTAAAGAATAGTTACGTTGTGCATGTTTAAATATGTACGAGTATGATTCACCAAGCTTATCTAAAACTAACATGATTGTCCATTTACTACTGCTTTTCTTTCTCATTGCCAGCACCCAATTTAACTAATCCACTTTTTATACTTGTCCAATTCAATGGGTTCTATATGTAAGATAATAGCAAACTTAGATTATTGTTATTTTATATAGGTTGGCTCAAATGTCTTGAATGTATAATTGTTGTTTCATTTAAAAATTATTGTTTACACAAATTGATCCACTTATTCTTGAATCAAAAATAAAATCCCAAACTTGTAATTTTATGGCAAACAAACTTGGTAAATTGTTGGTTCCTGACCAAAATG
>JBAMIE010163998.1:0-15301 GCA_037177295.1 Kaempferia parviflora | reverse complement strand
TTTTTTAATTTTTTAATTTTTTAATTTTTTAATTTTTTAATTTTTTAATTTTTTAATTTTTTAATTTTTTAATTTTTAAATTTTTAAATTTTTAAATTTTTAAATTTTTAAATTTTTTTTTATTTTAAATTTTTAAATTTTAAATTTAAATTTTTTTTAATTTTAATTTTTTTCAAAATTTTAATTATTTTAATTGTTTTAATTTTTAAAATTTAAAATTTAAATTATTTTTTTATTTTTTTATTTAAATTAATTTTTTTATTTTTTAAAATTTTGTTTTTAAAAAATTAAATTTTTAAGGAAGAATGGGAATGAGAAATGAAACCCACCAAGTTGTATGGGTTTGGTGATTCTCAAATATTTAGAAATCATTCCCAAATTTTCATTCCCAAACCCACAATCCAAACACTATCATTTACTATCATTCCATTCCTTCATTCCTAAACCCATGAACCAAACGCTACTTAAGTCAGGGATACCCGCCTCAAAAGAAGATGCTCGATATAACAGAGAACCTCTGCCCAATAAATAGCAATGATAATCCAAATCAATCAAATCAATCCCCTGTATCAATAGATATTATTTCCCAATTACATTTGCTTCAATTAGCTAATAACATATAAAATGAGAAGCTAACTCTAATTCATAAATTAATATTAATTAATTTCTCTAATTAACCTCTCTAATCGATCCATTGGATTTAATCAAACTCCAATTCTAATACAACTCCAAATTTTTATCCCGACTTTAGCATGGATTAACCCAACTTACCCCAAATCCAAATGCTCCACAAATTTAACTCACTATCGGAGATGATCGTTACCAGCTTTTGCTGGCCGAAGAACAAAAGTGCTGCTGTAGAACAAAGCACAACCCTAAAGATCAGAAATCCAACCTCCTTCTACCCTAATCAGAGGTTAGGGTTAAGAATATACCTCGTTTTGTTGCGAGGTAATACTCTGGACGCCAGAGGAAGGCATGAACCTGTTGTCCACTGCTCCGATGGATCCACACTGTCCTCCGACTGCTACTTAGGCATCTAGGCTTAGAGTTTCCTTCACTCAATGCTTAGATTTATTGCCAAGGTTGAAGATTACCTCAAAAGTGGCAACCGGGCAAACCTCCAACCGGCAACGGTCAACAAGATGTTGGTGGCGTCAATCTGCGGCCTTTCGAAGAGCAGGAGATAGAGGGGAGACAACGACGGATCGAGCGATGAAGACTAGCGAGAGGAGTGCTCGGTGTTTGGTAATAGCTGATGATAGCCACCCGTTTCGATCTGTTGTGGCTGCGATGATTGTTAGGGCTACTCCGACGGCTACAGAACTCCCGACAATCTGTGAATGTGCGACGCGATGAGGAGAAGGGCTAGGGGATGAGAAGAGGAGTCGGAGGAGAGGAAGAGAAATCGACAAAGGCTGAAATCAAGTGGGAGGAGGATCTAAGGCGTCGCGGCCCTTCGTCTTCACCGAAAGCGTGTGTCTGGGTGTGTTGTCGTCCGACGTGCGCAAGGGGATGAGGAGGATGAGTCGGGCCAATAAGAAGAGAGAAGGGGTCAGAGATTAAAAATAAAGAAAATGAACATAGGATTTTAATTAATCAAACCCTAAGTATACTTCTCAATCAACTCCCACTTTTTATTTTTAGGTATTCAAAACAGAAGCCTAATTAAATATCCTCACAAAACCAATAGTACGATCTCCAATAAATTTCTAAAAAATTCCTAAAAATTACACAAAAATTATTTATCCAATAATATTTATTATTTTATATTTTCTCTCTTTCAAATTAAACAATATTTTAATAATTTAAAAATAAATTTCATTTTTATTTTATTTTTTAACAAATATTGGATAGGACCGGTGATATAAAACTTTTTTACATAAAATATAAAATTTAAGATAAATTTTATATTTAAAGATGATGTGAATGCTTAAGTCGACTTATCCAAAATACACTTGTTTACCCAAACCGTTAACACTGATATAAGAAAAAAATACTGAAGAAATAGGAAATGAAAACATACTACAGAATGGAGTATAATGTAACAATTTATAAAATTAAACTGCAACAAAAGCTACGAGATGCTTGGGAAAAAAGGGACCAAATCCAGCAAACTCGCTTCCACCATCACAAGGATCTAATCATCTTCGTTCGCCTGCTCATCTTTGATAAGTTTAATCATATCGTCAATACGCAGAATTGTTATAGCTGCCTCGGTTGCAAACTGCAATGAAAACAAGACAATAATAGTCTATTTACTCTAGTTTTTTTTTTTTTTTTTTTGCATACTTGTTGAAACACATAAAAACGAAGCACTGTTCAATTACAAATTAAAGATGTTTTACCTATACACATGTTGAATCTCCCAATAATAAAAGCATTTACAAGTCGCAAATGTTGATTACCTGTATGATCTTGACTTTGCTCATCGCTGGCTCGATGACTCCAGCTTCAAGATTGTTTCGTATTGCACCCTTTGACAGGTCCAATCCCATGCTGTATACAAAGAACGCACAAGAATACAGTGAGCTGTAAACAAATTTTCACAACTTATAACCACCAAACAATTGTGAAGAAAGAAAATGACGAATAGATTTTTTTTAAAATCATGGTATTGAACTGAAAAATACTCTTCCACCCATTTTCTAAATATTAATGATCAAGTGAACCACAAACATGAATGGAATTTCGTATCAAATATGTTTTAAAACAAAAATAGGCAAGCAACAATTGTTTCATGGAGCATCTCAATGTGTAAAAAACACACAAAAAAATCCCCTGATACCTTGATAGGTGCTGCTTATCAGCTTTGGTTTGAGCAGTGTGGTGATAAGCTCGAAGTTTTGCAACTAGCTCCGTCGCATCTTTTGCAGCATTAACAGCTAGCACCTGCTGCACAAACTTAAGTTTAGTATAACGGCTATATATGAATATTTAATATACAATGTATATAATTATATAAAAAACATAACCTTTGGTATAATTAGAAGAGATTCTGCAAACTCTGCAATTGCCAGCTGTTCTCTAGATCCCAAAGTTGTAGCGAGGTATTCCAAGTAAACAGACAGAGCAGACTCAACAGCACCACCACCAGCTACAACCTAGATCAGATTAAAATAGAAAGCTTGTGAAGTATGGTTTCGAGTGCTGGTCTGTATCTAGCACAATTTAAATTTCTATTCTAGCAACAGATCAATTTCATTGTACCACCTGTGCCAACATAGTTATAATAGACACCAACCAACTGAAACAGAGCATGTGTCAACAGATATTGTCTAGGTGCAATCAAGACAAGAAAATTCTCTTCCAATGGTTTATCCTTCAATTTCATTTGTTAAACAAGGAGGGGGATAAAACACTAGAAAAAATGGAAGGTAAAGTGAGGAAACAACAATTTAAGTAGCAGCAGTGAAGAAGTGTGATGGCGGAGTCAGAGAAACCAAGGTGAATCCATATATTGCACCTCATGATTAAACCAGAAATCTTTATGGGCATGTGAACAAAATAGTTCTAAATGTGAATGTTCTAAAAGCAGTATTTAATCTAAGACTTGGCAAATTGAAAATATGATGCTCACATCCCACACATGAGACTCCTTTTCAAACAAGTAGAAAAGGATTGTAGGATTATAAATCATGAATTGACCTCACATGTTTAAGTGTGCTGATGCATATCAAGTGTCGACATGGCATGGTACTGAAATTACATTACACAACTCCAGCCAGAGATCCAAATTCAGGCTTAAAAAAAAATTAATAGGTTACTAATGTAGTCGTTTAATGGAGTATAAGCACGTGGGATTGACCTGATGCAGACAAAACCTCTTTGATTTATCCACATAAGTTGAATTAAGATACATCTAAGACATGCAAGTGTGCACCAGGGCTCAGCAGGATAGCAAACAGTAGCATAGAATGCACATTCTGAAAGACTGAGTTGGCAATGGTTAATGGCATGCCCTACACAAACAATAGTTCGTGTATGATGGTGCTAAAATGTTGGATTACATAGCGAAAACAAACTTCTAAAACCATACCTGGAAAATCGAAGTGTTCCTCAAAAATGCAATAAAGTATTAGAGCCACCACTCTTTCAGGAAATATGAAGGTCAAATTAGAGATTTGGAGTGGAAGCCATCAAAAAATATTCCAAACTCTAGCTATAAATGAAAAAGAATGCAAAATCCTTACATAACAAAAGAAAACGGAAAAAAGAGGAGATTAAAAATAAGGCCAAATGTAAAGCTCAAGTGATTTTCTTTTCTAATCTCTTTTCTATAATAGGCTCTAATCAAAACTAGTCAATCAATTAACTTTAGACAGTTAGGCAATAAAGAAGCAATAGTCATCTGCAAGATTTTGATGGCACGGTTTACCGTATTTGACTCAAGGGTCCTCTTAACAATGCACAATGCATCATGTAAAGCCCGATCCATCTCATCAAGCATGTGGTCATTAGCACCTCTAAGAATCAAGGAGACCTGGTGCAGAAATTTCCATGGTTAATATATAACAAACAAGATGCTGAAAGTCAGAAGAAACTTAAGCAAGAAGAAACCACTTACAGCACTGTTGTTCTTTGTGCCCTTAATCAAAATTACATCATCATCAGCAATGCGCTCCTCTACGACCTCATCAGCATGGCCAAGAAATGTTGCGTCGAATGTTTCTTCTCCTTCCATGTCAGCAAATGTGGTAACCTGCAACATCCAACATAAAGATCAACAAACAAAACCCTGAATTACCTACAGATTCAAGTAATTGAAGATTAGAAGAGCATAATGAGTATGCACTAGATAAAGACTTTAAAATGTAAGAAATGCAGTGTCTTCCCTAAATAAGTCCAAGACATATATTCAGCAATCAGCATAAAATTAACAAAGTTGGATCACAAAAGTTCTGCAAGATCAAAACCTGATAGAGATCCACAAGATTGAAACTAACACAATTAGATTCAACAGAGTCCATTGGGATTTTTTTTCTTAATAGTAGAATCCAAGGAACCTTTTCCATTTCATCTTTGAACAAACTTTCACTATATAAACACTAGCTTATTTTCTTTGTTTCCTCCTCCCTATCTTATTGTACAGAAGGAATTCTCCTTTACAATGAAAGACAATGGCGCATCAGCTCAGCTAGATTTTTCCTAGACAAATTCCAACAAGATAGCCCATCATGCTAAATTACCTACACAGTAGATAACAATTTTAAAGAACCAGAAGGTGTCGCTGCAATTTGCAAGAATATAAAATGTAAACTGTAGAGATGTTATACAAATAAAATAGCACAGTCTCGGTGAAGAGAAACTAAACTCTTCCATATATTCTCATCCATCCTTATATCAGTCAAGAATAAATTCTGAAAGTGACTTTTATCATTCTGTCAGTGGCAAATACTAGTTTATAACATGTAGATAATGCAGTGTTTGATGCTCCTTTGTTATCCCCCTTGAACTGACACTGCACCATTTAAATTGGTGATAAATGGTGCTCAACTTGATGGTGATTTAGTTGCTATCAATATTTTGAGGCATAACATACTGTCTCATAAGAAGCCAGAAAAATCTTGAATAGATAAGGCTACAATAACTTAATGAAATTAAGTTGGCGTCTGCAGTTGTCTCAATATTGAATTCCCACAAGTCCATATCCATAGTTGTCTAATAGTACTCTGATGCAAGAAAAAAAATTACAAAAAAGATAAGTCACATAAGAGCGAACAGGAACCACATCATTTTGTCATTCTCATTAGTTCTTTCACAATATACACTGTACCGAGTAAACTAGGCACATACCCATGGACGAGTATAATTCAATTAAATAATTTATTACAGAAGGAAAATAAAATTCTGAATGCTAAAGATGGCATGTATTTATACAAAAATTGTAAATAAAACAGCATTGAAATGTAACATAAAAATTTAAAAATAAAATAAAATTTGTTAAAAACATTTTATGCACACAAGTTTATTGCTTTCCTAAAAAGCTATAAAAAAGCATTAGTTATGTTTTATTTAATATATTGTTAAAATCTACTCTATAGTGACTCTCAATCTATAAGAAAATATTTTTTTCAAGGGAAAAAATAAAAAACTGTTGCTCAAAATGGGAAACTGGAAGAATTTTATGAAGCCCAAGCGATGCTGAATACTTAAGCTTTAATTTGTCAGTGGCACTTGGCATTTTATAGACAAAATTCAACTCCACGCAAAATCATCAAACAGTTAAGAGTGTTTTCCTTTTGCACATAGCAACTATATGCAATATTCAACGAAATTTTGAGGGGGAATATCATTCAATTTACTTTCTTTTCAAAACATGGGAATATGCATGTCAGCTAATTAAAGAAATGAATATACAACAAAAAAATTGCTAAACTTGTCTTAGATCTCAAAGTCTAGGATCTGACAAGAGAAGGAATTATACAATCTGTAGGAGGAAGAATCTAGTTTTAATGAAGAGTGAAGAAAGAATTCCATGCTTGGAACACTTGGATAAACTTAGTTTGAGAATGAGAAGGAAATGTAATGTGAAAGCTAATTCAAGAACACTATACATGTGTCATGTGATATTCCAACGATAAGCAATGAGAAAACAATTAGAACAATTAAGATCTTACCACAGTTGCGCCAGTGGCTTTTGCAACATGCCGTAGATCCTCTTTGCGAACTCGTCTCACAGCAATAGCTCCAGCTTCAACAAAATACTGCAATTAAATTCAATTCAAATGATCAATCTCTGAAGGAGAAAAGCAGAAACCATAACTTGAGATATATCCTCCAAAAGATCCAGAAAAAACAGCATAACATTTATACATGAGGAGAATGTCACAATCACAATAGAATCCAGAAATGTTGTCAGACTTATAGTAGCAGATAAGTTGATGTTGACAGTGGATGAAATCAAAACAAGAATCAAAAAAGAAAAGGCCAATCTGAATATGTCAAGGAAAAAAAAATCAGTAAACAAATGCTAAAATATGTGTGATACCCCATTATTGCTGGTGAATGTATAAACACCTAATGATTATATCTTCTAATTTAAGATTTTACATATAGAGCAGCGCAAAGTTTCCGGAACACTTCACTACAGTATGAATACCGTATCGTAGTAAAATATATTAATTATACTATATATTACTTAATTAATTACGTAAAAATACTAATTATGCAGCATGAGTGATCAATTATATAAATTGATACATTAGATAAATAATATCAATTAATTACATTATAATTATTACATAAATAATCAATACATATAAATAATATAATAATATTAGAAAAGGGTCAAGGACTCTTGTCTTCCTTGTGCTTAGTCGGCTACCCATTCATGGCTGCTAAACCTGGCTGCTGGTGCGGCTCACAATATCTGAAAATTTCCTCCTCTGGTGACCTTACTGATTTCTCCTTCGCCAACATCACCAGATTTCTTAATTGATCACCAAATTCCTGTTCCTTCTTTTCCGATATACATTCTCTTCCATGTTTTGAAGCCATTTATAGCTTCTCCTCATATCTCATTTTCCCCTCCTCGGGACTAGCAACATGATTCCAATCTTCCAGCACGGGTGTGTTACCTATTATGTTTTGGTCAAACAACAGAATGAAAGTTTTCTGCCGAGCCACACAACATGGCTTAAAATTTCAATCCTTTGTTCTAAAATTTCAGAAGCTAGTATAGATTGTCAATGTAGGCTATGCTACTAAGCCATTTACCACAGGATACTCCATCATGCCATTATCTGAAATGCAATGTAAACAAGAGCCTTTCTGCCAAAGGTCATTCAAGCATAAAATTTATCTTCAAGAATTGAGTGAATACACATTAGCAAAGGAATATACTTAGCATAAGAAACACATGCCTTCAGTGACATATCATCAATTCCCTTGGTTGTCAGTACAACATTAGCACCAGATTTTAAAAGCTTCTGGATTCGCTCTTTTGTTATATCAGCTTCCCTGGGCAGTTTATATGATGTCATCAGTGCCTAGTGGGCTTCATATATATGCAAACTAGAAAACATGTATGATTCCAACAACCACAGCCCAAACAAGAAAAGACTGGACTTCATAATTAAGGTAGAAAAATAAAGCACAAAGAAGACTAGCAGAGTACTGAAGTTAAAGGGCTAACTGCAACAAAATTAATCACAAAAAAAAAAAAATCAAATTGATTAGAATACTACTCATCAGTTAACTGAAATTAAAGGCAACAAACATTAAACCTGATGTGGATGTAGTACAAGACTTGATTGCATAAAACTAAAAGGGAATAATCTGACATCTCATTTGGCAGATGTGACTCACGAATTCAGGTACAGTTTAGCGTAAATATACAGTGGCAAAGAACATACACTTTCACAATATTAATACACACAGTGAGGGAAAGTAAAGGCAACACAAAGTAAACCTGATGCGAATGTAGTGCATAAAGTGATTGTAAAACTAAATTGATAATCAGATGTATCATTGAGCATGTATTACACATGAACTCTGGTACGGTTTGGCTAGAATTAGATGTGGAAGAGAATCAAACCCAATTGTTACTATATACGCCAATGGAACAATTGATTATACTGAACTGAACATGAATGATGCAATCCATTGTTCATGAAGACTAATGATTTATAGACCACAAATTGTATGTGATCTACTAAAATTAAAGCATTGTTTCTTATAGCATTCTACTAAAATAAATCATATAATTTTCTGACGCTCCTATTAAATAATATTCAGGAAATATGGTATTGAAATTGATTTGTAGGATGCTGCAAAAACATAACTTAATTATTCAATGAGAGCTATACTTAGATGACAGGGTACAATATATTGATACATCTTTTCTTTAACCTTTTTTTTTTTATAATCCCGGAGATGGGTGGCTTGGGCTCAACTAATCCCGGAGGCGGGCGGGCTTCCCCCCTCCGGGATACATCTTTTCTTTAACTTTGATGTCACTCATCTTTGCTATTGTTGGTATCAAATTCGTTAATCTCCTCTTCACTTGCTCTCATTTGAGTGTTTCATCTCCTCTCCATAATCGGCAGAAAAATTGAAGAATGAGTAAGAGAATCTTTTGCCACAACCGTTTCAGTCCATTTCCTCTTTCCCTTCTCTTTTTTTAGTGTTTAATTATCTCCTCATGATCAGGAGACAAAATCAATGAATTAATAAATAGAAGAAATTCTTCCTTCCTTATAATAAGGGTACAGTTTAGTTGACAGTCACCATTTGGCTTGAAAGCATACACACAAGTACAAAAATCAGCAATGTGGGTTAAAGAAATTCAAACCATTACAGTCATGTGTGTATGTGTGACAAGTCCAACAAGTATGCATAGAATTCAAAATTCACATGTAAAATACCTTTCACGAATTTTGTCAAGTTCTCTTGGATCAGTGACCAATACTTGAATACCCATCTGCATTTTTGTCTTCTGAAGATTAAAATCAAGACAGACAATTTTTGCAGGAGAAACCCTAGTTGGCATTCCTTGAGCTGCACGGCCAGTATTTAAAGCATATCCATTTAGCAAGTAGCTGTCTTTTGCACTTTTCCCATGGGCTTTCAAAATGTTTATGCTCTGCAGAACAAAGAAGGCGCTTTTATTTTTCTAGTAAAATGGAATGATGAAATGAAATAAACAAGCTAACGCATATATAGATAAAAAAATCCCTTTCTAAATCTCAGTCTTGTCAAACTAAGTTTTCTTCAAAATTAAAACACTAGATGTAAATAAAATAGTTGGGATAAAGAAATTTTGTAAGTAATGAAAGTCAAAAAAATTCTCCATAGTACTCTTGAACGTATCAGATTATGCAAGTCGGGTTAACCATTGCAAAATAAGTTCAAATGGTTCTGTGGCAAAAGAAAGGTGGAACTCAAGAGGTTTCTAACCTTTATTGGGTATTTAACTTCTCCTCTTGCATTAGTCATTTTAACTGCTTGAACTGCATCAACAACCTAGAAAACAAACAGGGAAAAAGAATACAGTGTAAAAAATGTTTATTGCACAGAAAGCAAAAGACAAGAATCAACCTTCACGTTCATCTGTAGAGGAACTTTATGCGGCTCATAATTTCATCAGTATAAATAGCTTAATGTATTAATAGAATAACATATAGATAAATTGAATTGTGCAAGGTCACATAATTATTGGAATGATTTCACAAATTGTCCATGTTGCACAAAATAATGAACCATGAAGACCATGAGACCACCATTTGGAATTGGCTACACTTTAAAGACTAGATAGCTACTTATATCCATATCTTCCAACTCACTTTTAATTGCATTAAATAAACTTCTTGCCTCCCTCTACCATCACAGCTTCAGCTCCAATCAATTCAACTTAGAATCTATTGACCTAAATTGGATAGGTTTGTCCATTTCCATCTTTTTTTCTCATATTTTAGCATCTATTTATGCTGCACATAATTGCTCCTGGATAAATAGATGATATTTATTTGCTACAGATAATGGTATTTTCTTCATTTGTCTTTAATAAGTTGTGGTTCTCATATTTGTTATCATACTTTTCTGGACATATTATTCCCAATTACCCAACCATCCTACTTTACTTTTTAACTCTCAACAGTGTTGCTTATCATATCATCATAATCAAATAAATCTCACCCTTTAAACAAAGAGACACATGACAATCACATAATTAAGTTCATTTCCATTTTAACTATCTGCTACTTATCCTATTAACAATATTTCAGTAAGACCCCTTTTCAATTGAATACAAGATATAATATAACTAAAACCTTAATTGCAAAAGATCTTGTTGTTTACTTAAACTAGCCCCTCAAATTTTTTTCTTACTAGTCAAACTATATATCACCTAATCGGTATGAGTTTTACTAAAGTCCTTTGGTTTCATGAAAAAAAATTATTTTCTCAAACTATAAAAAATGTCAAGCAAACGAAGGTCACAAAGAAGTCACAAATCAAGCGCATTATATCATAATATACACTATGATATGGTTACACATAGAAGCAAAAACAGGTAGCAAAGAACTATATTAGCCTAGAAACATAGGTAAAGAGGAACTAAAAATTTCAAGTTTTGTAATGTGTCACTAAGATAGCCCTATGCTGCAAGTTGTATCATGCCATAGATAAACAGGGACACTCAAAAAAATGATTGGCTGAGCAGATTCACATCTCTTCCAACCTGCACAATCCTCAGTTCTTAGTGTGGAAGCAATTTGCTTAGCTTTACATCCGCCCCACAGTTTCATTTCCGTTACATCCGTAGGGCAAGCACGTACAAGTGACTAACTCAAATAAGGAAAGATATCACATCATAAGTCATTAGTACTTGAGGCTGATTATCAATAGTGATGTCAGTATGGAGGGTACTATCTGATGCATTCTCTTGTTTAACCTTGCAGTGGATTCACTCAATCTTTACATAAACTTAATACGCAACCTTAAGCAATACCAATGTTCAATGATTTGTATTTTGGACGGTAAATCATATTAAGGTGGCGTTTGGTTAGGATGCAGGAATGAGAATGGGTTTGATAGTAGACTAAAATGGAAATGAGTTTAGTCATTCTAATGCTGTTGTTTTGTTTATAAGCTCTGATTAGGTATGATTACCTGTTTTTAAAATTAAAATTATTTTTTTTTTATTTTTCTCTCCTCTTTTATTCTCCTCTTGATTATCCATTTAGGTTTTTTAATGTTGTTTCCATTTTTATTTTTTTTTTATTTTTGTTTTCATTTTTTTTATTTTTTTTCCATTTTTTGATTTTTCAAAAAAATTTTCATTTTTTCATTTTGTTTTCAATTTTTTTATTTTTTTTATTTTTTTATTGTTTATTTTCATTTTTAAATTTTCAATTTTTTCATTTTTCCAATTTGTTTTCTTTTTTCAACTTTTCCAGTTTTTTTCTCATTTTTTATTTTTTTTCATTTTTTCAATTTTTTCAATATTTAGTTTCTTTTTTCATTTTTTTCCCAACAGCGGCTATTGCAACCGTCGAAGAAGTTGGGTTGTTATTGTCAGAGAAGGATTAAGAATCGGGAATGAATTCTAAACTCATCTATATGATTGGGTTTTATTCATTCCCAAATATTTAGGAATGATTTAATTCCCTTATTCCCAAACTCATTAACCAAACACCCTTATTTAGGAATGATTCCATTCTCATATTCCAAACCCCTAAACGCCACCTAAATTGTGCACTGCTATACCATGCTGGTTACATATGCTGCTACTTGTATGCCATATAAATAGCTTTCCGCTTGATGGATCAAGAAGTTCAAGCTATCTAGGACCTTAGAAACTCGACAGAAATAGCACTTGGATCATTGCCTGTAATCAAAAGCCTAATTTTTTGGTGGTAGTGAAGGCCACCAAACATAACTGATATATACACGTGCAATCAGGTCAAAGGTAAGAGACAAGTTAAACAGAAAGACACAAAGTAATTGTGTTGATCTTACCAAATTAGCAAAAAAGTCACTGTCAATTGCAATTAATTTTGAGGACATGCTTGTCTTTGCACAGTTTGTAAGAGATTCTTTGCCAAGTTTTTCAACCTGAATGTGGACATGACATCCTTACTAAGTGAGCATAGGAAATTGAAAATTGTACTAGTACTTTGAAAGTATACAATATCAACAAACTAATGAACAGGTTCATACCTTTACAGAAAGCTTTTCTTCAACATATTTGCAAGCTTCTCTCATTGCAAGCTATCAAAAGATATTGAGAAACATTAACTGGCATATTTTATAAATCATATACTTCGATATATATAAAAACCGAAATGCTTACAGAAAATAATCCTGCTATACATGGGCTACTACTGAAGAAAAAAAACATAAATAATTTAAAATGCTTAGTTATTCACTACCCTGAAGCCACTGATTATAGAAGTTGGATGAATCCTATCTCTCACAAGATCATTTGCTCTCTGTAACAAAGGATAGCAGCCCATCAACAATTCACAGTATAATGTAAACTGCAAAGAACTCAATAGGCACTGTCTCTAAGCCACCTTAAGTAACTCAGCAGCAAGGATAACCACTGATGTTGTCCCATCTCCAACCTCTCGATCTTGAAGTTCAGCAAGTTCAACAAGTACCTAGAATCATTTTTATAGTGTTAATAAACAATTGCCAAAATCTAAACCAACACAACTGAAATATGTGAATCACAACTAGGACCAGGTGTGGACCTTGGCAGCAGGATGCTCAACTTCTAACATCTTCAGGATAGTTGCGCCATCATTAGTAATTGTGACATCGCCAATGTCATCAACCAGCATCTAGTAGTTCACCATTAAATGCAAGCTTTATAAGAAATCAAATTATGAAAATCACAGGTACTCGAAAATGCAGCCAGGTACTAAAAAGAAAAAACCTAAAGGAAAAAAAAAAAAATCTAACTTGAGAACGACTTAGCAAGACATGATTGAGTTCCAAGACCTATTAAGTTTATATTGGCATATCTTCTCTGTAATTGATCAGATACAGGCATAATAATTTAACATTAAACAGGGCAATAGAGACCATTATGAGGCATCAATAAAACGTATTAGCTTCACAGTGTATAATTTCATAGTCTACTTGTATTTGAATTTGTTCCTTGTGTTTAATTTAGCCAAAATTTATAGGATTTACATTTACACAAAACAAATTTAGCCTAAACAATACATAACGGAGAAAAGACGAGTTGAGATCTAAGATAGCGCTTCACCTTATCGAGACCAACTGGTCCAAGAGAAGACTTCACGATGTTAGCAACAGCTTGGCACGCCACAACTGTCTCACCAAACAAATGGAAAGAAAGGGGATCAAGAAATGGAGCTAGAAACACACTCGTACAATTAAAGCTGAGAGATGCCGAGACGAGCGAAGAATGAGAGAGCGAACCATTCTGGGTGCGGACGTCTTGGCCGGATTGACGCTCGCCCAAAATGTCGGGAGTCTGAGCAGCGATCGCCATTGCCGAAGCCGGGCGGCGGCAGTGGAGGAAAGCGAGATCGCTGGTCCAGAAACTTCTAGCGGGGACGGCAGGGTTTTAGGGTTCGATTTCGCAGAGAACGTGCGAAGGAAACTTATAGGCTCACGCAGACAGACAAGTGGCTGAGTGATTGAATCGAGTATGGGTGAGTAGTTTTGAGTCAGTCAGTCAGATCTTGACTAATTCGATTGATCTTGAATCGTGTAGATGATGGTTGAAGAATACGGCGACGGGGGGTTTAATTTCGCAACGATTTAACTATCGGTAAAGTTGAGACATCAAATAAGAAGGCATGGTATTTTTTTTTAGATTTATCTATAAAATTGAGCCGTCTATTTTAAAATTAATTGAATTATAAAATATGAATATCGGGGAAGAATACCTTTCTGGTGAATTGGGGTGCCGCATCGAGACCCGCTGTCACTTTCCTATTTGCCAAGTCATCCCGCAGCGTCAGGGTATCCATCCAAAGGAGGTATAAGCCAGCTCTACCTTAGAGAAAAAATGAATAAATCTTACGGACATGTTTGATTGAATTGATAACTTAAGTTACCCATCAAAATTATTATATTATTTAATCTTGATTAATTCGAGTAATGAATGATTCTTAAATAATGGAGCATGACAACTATGCTATGCTAGCAAATAAAATAAGTATTCTAAAAATCGGTAAAGATGCTCAATTGTTTCTCAGACATCTAAGGTTCGATTCCAAGCTACAGTGTATTTGTAGAGATTTTTCCTCCAAATGAGATTTGCAACTAAGGGATACGGCGTATTTTGTGGTTCTTGATCTTGTCTGAAAGCAGGGAAGATGAAACTCCGATGCTCAAGTTAGACAAGCAGCGAAGGGAAAATGAGGAATGATGAACAGTAATGATGAGAGCGCAACATGCGCATAACTAAAGGTGTCAATTCGGGTAGGTTGGGCTGGGAAAAAAATTTTAAGTCCCAACCCAAACCCAAATTCAATCTAAAACCCTTAAACTCAAACCCGACCAACCCGAACCTGACTCGAATAACCCAAAACTCAATTCAAAATAAATTTTTTAAAGCTATTTGCCCTATAATTCTTCACTTTTATCTTAATATTTTATCATTATCATACTGACATTAACATTACTATACATAAAAGCATCTTAATTTTCAAAATAAAATTTAATTTAACCTAAAAAAATAATCACTAAGTGACTAAATCCTAAATTCAAGTCAAATCGGTCAACTTGAACTCAACCCGACCCAAATATTTTCAACCCGAAATCCCTCCAAACCGAACTTGAATATTTCCAACCCAAATCTGATTTTTTCTAAGTC
>JBAMIE010163893.1:0-15306 GCA_037177295.1 Kaempferia parviflora | reverse complement strand
CAACCCCGAGATTCAACCCCACAACCTCAAATGGCAAACCTCCAATCATTTATCACCTCAATTGTGTTCATAAGGGCGGTGCGATGGTTAAGGCATGAGAGTTTGCCACATGAGGTCTAGAGGTCGAATCTCGACGTGCCCGAGCATATACCTCCCCCATGTCTTAACCATTTGCCCTTATGGCTAGTAGTCACCCGTGATTTACCTCCTCCGTGTTGGCCTTGGGACGGATTGGTGGGGGCACTAGGGGCGATTGTATTCGCTTTTTTTTTGCCACATAAGGGCCCTAGGCAGGTGTCTACCCTCCCTTATGCACTAGTCACTGTCTGGGCTAGTAGCCCCCGTGATTTACCTCCTTCTTGTTAGCCCTAAGACGGATTGGCGGAGACGCTCGGGGTGAGCAATTCGCCTTTTGCCACCAATAAGGGCCCTAGGACAACAATTAAAAAAAAAAAAAGATTAACCAGACAAGTAACGTCAAACCTGAAATAACTGACCCAATCCCACAGAAATTTTCCACCAGCCGTCAAGGTAAACGGACAAACGCTCACGATAGGTAACTCAAAAGTCTAACATTCCTTAGTTATGCCTATAGTGAGTGGAGTCAACTATAGAATCCTTCTACGTGACTCAATCCCTACTATGTCCTAATCTTATTCAACATTATATAAAATTAAATTACTTTGAGATATTTGATGAAGAAGACTTCCTAAAGTTTTATCCATAATATATCACTTACACTAGAAATTGTTAAGAGCACACCCACCCCCATGAGCAAGCCGCGCTGCGCAATCCTCTTCCTTTAGAATCGAAGATCTTCAACCCTATCATTCATAAGATACATTATAATCCACAACTGAAACAAGAGTACCATGCACACAAATCCTAGTTCAGAAGCGTGACGATGTCAAACTTGAGTACACGAAGCGATCAACTTGATCGTCGATTCCTCCGTGTTCTGAACTGCAAATATCATCTCGCATTCATCTTCAACAAAGATATGTCCTTTTAAGTTAAATTGTGAAAGCAAGAGCGAGTGTGAGTGAGCGAGTGAGAACAATGAAGTATGGTGCTGACTAACTCTGTCTTCGAAGATCCTGTCATTTTTCGCAAGTAGGAAATCATGCAAATAGATCTTGCTATTAGTTAGTAATTACAAATGTGCAACTAATGAGAAATCTTGTTATCAGTAATAATTCACAATCTTCTTGCTTTGTCTTCATGCAAGATGAATTGTACTACATGCCAAGCTTTAGATCTTATCATCTTAATGATTATAGTTCGAGCGAGATAAATCACTATCTTAATAAAGGAAGAACACAGAGATATTCCCTTGTCTACTTCAAATGATGATACCTAATTTCATCGATGCAGATGTATTAGCAAAGTTAAATATGCAGTATTTTTAAGATGTCACAAGGTGGTCAGGATTGGAAGTTTGCGCGATAGAAAAATTCTTTTATGAATTATGCTGACGAAACAAGAGACAGAAAAGTTGTACCTTCAAGGATAAGCGGTGTGAAGGCACGCTTGAAGGCCTAAGACCAGTAAAGCCAATGTTGTATGAAATGCTTCCATCAGCGTTGAATAGCCCATGATGCTTCTCAGAGCTTGGCCCGGGCTTTAAATTCTCGTTGAAAAGTGCAAACACATAAACCTTGACGTTGAAAAATAAAATATCTCAACAAAGATGATTGGTAATATAGTATGCTTTACCAAACATAAATTGTAATGGACTATTTTCGAATCATTTGAAATTGCATCGACACACTATTAATTAGAAAGACTTTGAAACCCATCAACCTAGAACAATTGGATCAAAATGTCATTTTGATCAGTTAATTAATAATAAATCTGACCTCAATGGGAATTGAAATTATTGTTCTAGGTGTTTTTTTCCCTTATTTCGACCATAATCTGTTAAAATCCTAATTTCAAAACCTTTTAATCTAAACTATCTGCCAGAACCCTCAAATAAAAAAAGGATAATCTTAGCAGATCTGTTGCACTAAATAAAATAGTAGGGCACGAAATTTCCTAAGCATAAGAAAGCTTAGAAGGAGGAAATGAAAAGCTATAAGTCCATTCAGAACGAAGTATCAGAGATCAAGATCAAGATTTTGCGCCAATCTCTCCTCAATCGCCGCTAAGTAGTAGGAGGAGGAAGCGTTCAAATCGTACCTTGAATAGTGATGGCGAGGAAGACGAAGCAGCAGACAAGGAGTGACAACTGAGGAGGAGGTGCAGCGGGCATCTTCTTCTTCTTCTTCGGAGGCGGAAGTTGGGCAGATGAAGATCGAGGGCGTTTGGGAGGAGAAGGATTCCATGGAGAACAGGAGCGCAAGGAAGAAGGGTTGATTGCCTTGACTTGAGGCATGCCGTGGACGAGATTCTTGTCCTCCTCCGCCCTCCGAAGCGCGGACGCCGCGATGCCTCGAGCCGAAGAAAAGCAAAGCACCAAGAAAATATTATCGCTACAATTATTATTTGAGATTAAAAATCAATCATTGTAATTTCATTGAAACAATCGTTTCAAGGCTGCAATCTGCAATCTTCTCTTCTTCTTCATCAACATCATGGAAACGAAGGGAAACCAAAATCAAGCTTTCTCTACTCCAGAGAAAGACTCTTCTTCATAGTCTCATAGACTAGATACGTTATACTAGCAGATGGCACAACTTTGAGAAGGTTGGGTAGAATCCCCTTGTAGAACCCTAAAACCCCTTCGCGTCGAAGGGTTTCCCGGAACACGCCGGACATCCCCTTGTACGCGGTCGATGCATTGGCTCGCTGGGCCTGCATTCTGCACCAGATAGTCAATATCATCATCGTTGAACGGAGTGAGAGGTGCATTCAGTAACGCGACGACTACCTCGTTCTGATAACTTGCAGAGGGTAAACGCAGGTTGCTCCAAGAGCTCCGGAAATGGTTCCACAGCCCAGTTGCACAAGAGGGCCAGGTTCTGCATGTTTGCGAGCAATCAAGATTTGAATTAAGAGGGAAACAAATTGAGAATTTGATCGAGCTCACCGCCGTCCTTGAGGACGTATGCTCTGGACATCTCCTTCAAGGTCTCGTATGCAGCGAGATCGATACCTGCATAAGGGATGATGCCGAGAAGTGAAGGTATGATCCCTCTGTAAAAAGCTCGAGGCCCTTCATGAACCCAGATGTCTTTTGTCAGGTTGGCGAGATTTGGAACTCTGCCTTCGCCAGAATAAGTTTGTAGTCGTGTTTTAACAAGATCCATGGGGTAGATAGCGGTTTGTGCTACTGCACCAGCTAAACCGCCGGCGACTAGGCGGTCGGCTGCACCGATATCACTCTTCTCTTCTCCTTTGGCTTTGACAATGATATCTTTGAGCAGTTCAAATGTGTAGAACTTTATCGCGCTTTCAGGTGCAACCTTCACCACGTTCAAGCCATTGCCCCTGAAGAAGCTCAAGGAACCCTCTCGCCATATGTTCTTTATAGCCGGCATTATTCGTGCTTCCGTCGTCTGCACTTGCAAAGCCACTTTTAGGCGATCGAGCGGAGCAGTGGCTGTGCGAGAAGTTGCACCAGCTACGGCGCCTGCGATCAAGTATTTGCTCGCGCTTACATGCTTGCTTATTCCTTCAGGAATGGCAGCCTGTTCTCCTATATCCACAAGGCACACTCTCTCCCAGTACTGGTAAATGTTCTCAATTGTTGCTTCATGAGGGTAAAGTAGGAGAAAGTCTCTCCATTCCTCGAAAGTTATAATGCCATTGTTGTCCTTATCGACGTGCTCCACAAAACGAGCAAGTTCGTTATCGTCAATCTCAATTCCTGCAAAAAGCAAACTACCAGGCATAATGTAGAATACATTTTAGAAGAAAACATGAAAGTATTATCAACAGATTGCATTGTAAGTTCCAATCTTCTGTTTTTCCCTTTTTCTCTGTTTTATTTTAGAATATATCAAGACATGTTTCTTTGAGGAATATTACTTTATCTCAAGGATGATTCCACTTTTCTTATTCTTCACTGTTCCACATAGTCATATATATAGTTTAGTCGATAATATATGCTTATTCTGCTTTATGCAGCATGTCAAGGTGCGATCTGATGCAAAAAGATGTCATTAAGTGGACAGAACACATGGGCAATGTGTTAGTTGATATTATGCTTGATTAGCCCACAAACAGGAATGGATTGATGTTGCATTAACCTTTGCAATGTGCCGTGAAATCTTGTCATTGCAGGAGTTTGGGACACACTTTGATAAGGGTTTGAACTTATGCACAAGCTCAACATTTATATAGCTGTTATAATAATTGTTTCCATTTTTAACTATATTCCGCTAAACCAAATATGTTGAAGTAAAAGAAAACACACCAATAAACAATTTCGATAAGCTGGGAATATTATTTTCTAAAGATAGAGCAACTAGTGATGGTTCTAGGACAGCTAAAGAAAGGATGGTGGAAATTGAAGAGCATGATGACAATGATCAGAATGATGCACCAATTTATGATGATACGGTAGATGTTTTCTTTCATGATTTATAAAGGGAATAGTAAGTCAACAAATGCAGAGTGGTTCAAAGCATCTAGATTGGAAATTTTAAAAAAGAACAAAAGCGTGGTATTAAGTTGTTGAGTCTCAGCAAAAATAACAATTGACTTCAAGGGACAGAATTAGTAATTATGCCTCTGCATTTGCACATTAGCATGAGATTGTCGAAAGGGAAGATAAATTTTAAGAGAGGTTGCATGAAGAGTTAACATATATTGGAGTCACTGAAACAACATTACCTCCTGCAAACTATTATCTAAGCCAGAACAGAGACAAATTTATGAGTTTCATGCTATACCAACTGAGAATAGGCAATCATTGCTCAAGATGATGCAGTAATTGTGATTGGAATTGTGTTTTAAATATTTGTTATTTAATCACTTAATAGTATTAAATTGTGATTCTAGTTATTTCTGGCATTTCAAGAAGATATTGACTGGTAGTATTGTTCTATATCTAGGTGTTTATGGTGCATTATGGTCTATAAAGATATTGTTCTATACTGGTGGAAGCACTCAGACATCCTATTTGTTGTGGTTAGTAATAGAAGAAATGGTGATGAATGAACAATTTCTTCTATTAGAACGAGGAAGTTGGGAATGCCATACTGTTTGTTAGGGAACACGATAAGGAGCATTTACTTTCCTTTCTACTCCCCATTCAAGACTAAAGTAATTAAGTTTTAAAATCCTCTTTCCTCACCCTTCCAATCCCTCATCAACCTTCTTCTGCTTGGATTCTTTTCCCCTCCAAGTGATCATAGCCATAAAATGTTTCCCATAATTCAAGAATGAAGAGAAGAAAAGGCAAATATGTAGAAATGTATCACTAAGTAATGAACCCAAATTGCAACACAAACATCTAAAAGATTATGAAGCATTATCATAAAATGAGCCAATTTAGCATGCCCAAATCCAATTGTGGCCCTCAAAAGAGAACCAATTTGGTGCCTATTTAATTATCATCCCATATGAGCATTTGAGATGGATAACGGTCTTTGAAGATATTGTTCTATAGTAGAATATTATTTAGTGATGGAAGCACTCATACATCCTATTTGTTGTGGTTGGTAATAGGAGAAATGGTGATGCATGAACAATTTCTTCTATTAGAATGAGGCAGTTGGGAATGCAATATTGCTTGTTAGATGACACGAGGAGCACACGGGGCAAAACAAACAAACAAGAGTCTCTCCTTTCTATCCAATAACAAGGGATTGAAAGGATTTAAATTTATAAAGAGTGTAATTTTAGACATTTACTTTCCTTTCTACCCTCTATTCTATGTCCAAGTTTCCTTCCTCTCATCTAGTGGCCTCCAGACTCAAGTAATTAAGTTTTAAAATCCTCTTTCCTCTCCCTTCCAATCCCTCATCCACCTTCCTCTGGATTCTTTTCCCCTTCAAGTAATCATAGCCATAAAATTTTTCCCATAATTCAAGAATGAAGAGAAGAAAAGGCAAACATGTAGAAAATGTATCACAAAGTGATGAACACAAATATCTAAAAGATGATGAATTATGATCATCAAATGACCCAATTTAGCATGCTCAAATCGCGTTGTGGCCCGCAAAAGAGAACAAATTTGGTGCCTATTTGATTATCATCCCATATGAGCACTTGAGAAGGATAACGACAAACTGAGAGAATTCAATTTTACCTGCCTTCAAGAGTGCGTCCAATAGCTCTTCCGGCAAGATGCAACCGTTATGCTCGACATCGATAGCCTGGAAGATGCCGTACAACTCGAGCTCCTTGCCGTCCATGTAGCGCCGGAACTCGTGGTAATCGACGCGGCCATCTCGGTCGGCGTCGCACACCTTGAGGAGATCCCTGGCGTACTTGTACTCGGCGGGGATGCGAAGGGCGGAGAGACCAGACTCGATCTCGGCGTAGTCGAGGTAGCCGAGGCCAGCGGCGTCGAAGAAGTTGAAGAGGCTTCGGATCCGTACCTCCCTCTCCTCCCGGGTCTCGTGCAGCGCGAGTAGGACGTGGTCCATGGAGACCGGCCCCGGCATCTTCACGGGATCGCAACCGCCCTCCTGCGGCTGCCGCTGGTCTTCCCCTTCCGCCATCGAGATGATTTCCTTTGCTTCTCCACCGCCGCCACTGCCGCGGCGGCGGACGCGTGACGTCAACGAGTTAAGCCGATCCGGAAATGGAGCAGACACGATGCCCCATGGATTCCAACTCTCGCCGGCTCCAAGAAGGCGAAGCAAAGATCGAAATCGGAAGCAGAAATTAGGGAAACAACAGTAGGTCAAAGGAAGAAGGAGAGGCAGCGATCGATCGGGTCATCGGAACAGCGTTGGTGGATTTGGAACGATGGAAGGAAGAATAACAGAAGAGAGAGAGTGTGTGTCTGCATATGAGAGAGAAAAGATTCCAAGACTACGATGTAATTTAATAAATTGTTTATGCATCTAATTTACGGTGCGACCACTTTACAATTTGTATGCGGCTATTTTATGTATATTTTCTCATCCATTTAAAATAAATAAATAAATTATAAATAATAAAAAAATCTATTTAAGAATAAAAAAATAGTTAAATATTTAAGAAGATACCTACTTAAGTCCTTGGAAAACATAAAATAAAAAATATTTTCCTCCGAGATCTTCCGTCCTTCCCCTTCCCTCATTCGCAAGCATGCTCCGATCGTTGACCGCTAGGAAATCACCGGAGGAACGACGCCTCCCTCCGCCGCGCGGATCGTCGGTGGAGTACGATGAGCTCCCGACGTGCCACCCCAACTCCGACATCGGGAAGAAGACCGCCGCGCGGATGAGATGCGCCGAGAACGCGGTCCATGTCATCCCCGTCGTCGTCGCCCTCTGCGCCATCGTGCTATGGTTGTTCTCCGAGTCCGCCCCGCTGCCTTACCGCTCCGTTCCGCAAGCCACCTTCTCGTTCTGAAAGCTCCAGCCATCTTTGATTTGGATTCGTAAGATTCATCATTTCCCTCCTCCTTTTTCAGGTGATCTTTGTATTTGGATGAAGTATGGAATTTGAAATGAAAAGAAATTTTGAAGAAGAAGTATATGTTTCCTTAGATAAACCTTGTTATTTCAGTTCCTTGATTAGTAAGGTCGAACCTTGTTATTTCAATTCCACTCTTTGGAACAACTTTTCAAGGCAGAAATTACTAAGGAATTGAAATTGAATTCCATTCAAAGCCTTCAAAGTAAATCAGACCTAAAGAGGTCTGATTTGGCAGGGGAATTCATTTGAAAAGTTGAAATTATTAAATAACCTTCTATGTGCATATTAAGTTGTATTGTTGAAGGGCAAAATGGTAAAAATATAAGAATTCAATTCAATTCTGATAGTTTCCAAATCAAGGAATTCAATTCAATTCTGTTATTTACTAACTCATTTCAAACATAAGAATTAAATTCAATTCCGGATAGAATTCAATTCCTGATGGAATTCAATTCAATTCCATTACTCAAATACTTTCCAAACAGGGTGTAAATGAAGAACATTTGTCAATTGTGTTTAAGAAACTTGGGGAAGATTTTATTTGTTGTAGTATAAGCAAACTGAGGAAGAGTTACTGAAGAATGGATTCCTTAAGGAGACTTAATGAAAAGCCAACTCAATTCGATTCAGTAGGCAACAGGCTTTGCAGGGAGGGATAAGAAGAATCATACTTCGAATGCTCGAGTTGGTAGATGTTCCTCAATCTAGGAGAAGTGTGATCAGTGTGTGTTCTTGCACATGATATGGTCACATCTCCTTTAATGGGAGTGAGATGGCGATGCATTTCCCAAATGGGAGTGCTATGTGATCCCATGTCCGGTGTCTCACATCAATGCTTGAGTCCCTTTGCCCCCTCTCCTATGAGCATTGCAGTCTGCCTCTTAAGGCTGTTTGGAGAAGAATGAAAGATAGCCAAGGAAAGGGAAAGGGCAAAAGTTGTTTATTGGCATCAAAGCTCAACTATTTATAGAGACCTCAGGTGTATATCATTAGAATTGGTCTTCATATGACATCTTCATGCTAAGGAAAAATTGAAATGGGCATCTGCCATTGAACTCTTCCATTGTATAGATGTGAGATGAGGAGTCCTCCTTGATCAGGGTCTCTCTAGAAGCTCAAGACTCAAGAGATTCGTACAGGTGGGATCTGTACATCTAGTTGCCATGAAGCAGGATGAGGTTGGCCTAATGTCCCCTCCAGATATTTGTTGCTAGCATGGTCATTGTATGTAATCTGACCTATATGCATCTAGTATCTTGGCTCATCGTGCCACTGATTTGAGTTTCTTTTGAGCCGTGGTTAGGGATGAGAGCTATCAGATGTGAGAATGACCAAGCCAATCTATGCCTGGTTAATAGTTTGACCCGAGAGCCCTCCTGGTCAATCTAAATAGAAACTATATCAATTTTCAACTATAACAATTTCACTATGCTTTTGATTTCTTCAAGACAACAATAATTTAAATTCATCGCATTAGATACATACTTTTTTGGTTGAAGGAATTGATTTGAGTGGATAATAGGTGCAATTTTAAGCCCTAGAGAAAAACCTTCATTTTTTTGGCAAAACTTGAAATCCCTTTCTCATCTCAAATCAGGCAAAGTAGTAACAGCTGTATCTCTTTTCTCCAGTAAGAAGAAATTGTGCAGCAATATATATTTTCTTCAGTGAAAAGACATTGCAAACAGATAAGCCATATTTGAGAAATCAACTCATGACAGAACAACTACAAGTTATAGCATGATATTCTAAATTTATTTAGTGATGAAATCAGAAATCTTACAAAAATTGCTCTCTCCAAAAGCATTTTACATAAAGACTTCTTACTAAAAGGAATATTGGTGAGCTAATTGTTAACCATCTTGAATGAGCTGGTAAACCCCACTTTGAGATGTTGAATTGAAGTATTTTACAAAGAGATGTACTGGTTCCTGTTTCTTCGATGGATGTTTTTTTGGATGTTTGCTTATGCATTTTCAAACCAAAGGGATAAAGAGTTGTTTAGTAAGGATAGGAAGTGTTATAATATCGTAAATAATATAATACAGGTGTAGAACTATTCCTTCAGAAAGTGGATGTAAGTACTTGAATTCGTTTCAATAATTCAGAGATACTATAGTATTCATGAGTAAATAGATAGGCATTGCATTGTAGACACAGATCATCGTATTACTTATGAGGTAGCTTTAACTAGTGAGAGTAACTCTTCTATCCTTGGATGTCTCACAAGGCCTTTTTCGATTACTTTGTTTTCAAGGTTATCAAATTGATTCAAGAGAGAATGCCTTCTTCCTCATTCTAAAAGCATTACCTATAGAGTGCCTTAATATATGCAGCACGGTTCTATAGTAGTAAACTACATATATTTTTTGCTTACTAACATGTTAGATTTAAAGTGAGTCTCTGGTCTACCAACTCATTTTGGATTTCTCATGCTTAATGATTTAGGGTTTTCGAATCTGATCGCATAGCAATGATAGCATACTAATGATTTTCCATGGCACACAAGATTCCCTGTTGGTATTGTTGCACATAATTTAGTATGATACATGGTCTATATCTCGATTGCACAAGAATTTAGTGCGTGGATACTTTTTGTTTGTAACAATTTATTATATCAAAGTTAATAGAGAATCATATTAGGCCATATTTACACATTTGCATTGGACTATGCTTTTTCTAGTTTCCACAATTGAGCTATTCACATACGACTAAATTGTTTTGCTTTCTGTTTGTTCATTGCTTCAGCACCTCATCAGGAAAAAACCTACAAGAAACATTTTGGTCGATTTGGGAATCGTTATTGTTTTATAACATCAGGCACGTAGTTGGCTGAAACATTTCGATGCATGCTTGGCCTATCTTCATTATGCTTTCTGGTTATGCACTTGAGTCCCCTCTATGAGTATAGGGTTCATCCAGTACTGGACCAGTTTTCACTAGATCCCTCTACAGCTGTTTAGTTGCTTATAGCTGCATCTTTGAAATTCTCCAATTCGTTATCGACTGATTTAGTATACGAATGGTAGACTATCGGGAAATCAACCTAGTAGTCATAAGTGCTCCAGCTTAACTACCTTGTACTCACCCAGGTAAGACTTGAACCATCTCGGATCAAACTGCTTCGACAATCAAATTCTGATTTCTGATCCACCTCTGGTCAAATCACATCAGGACTTGAAACACCCTATGAAGGGGCAGGCCCGAGTTTAATTCGAACTGGAGTGGAGATCTTCTGATCCATAATTTTGTGGACTAAGGGATAGTCCACACCCTAATTATGGCCGGATTGAGGTTGTAATCCGGCCACAATTGTTTACGGTCTATATCTAGGTGGTAGTTTGGATCCGGACGGGCTGCCAGAAGTCGTCGGAGGTGGGAGGGTGGCCGGGCTGCCAGTCGCCGAGGGGGATCGGCTTCGGGGTGGCCTCCAACCGCCCGTCCAGATCCAAACTACAACCTAAATAGACGGGTGAATCCGTCGAAGGACCACAAACAATTGCGACGGATTGCGACCTTAATCCGGGTACAATTAAGGTGTGGACTATCCTCTGGTCCATAATTTTATGTACCAGAGGATCTGATCTCTTCGAACTGACGATGCAACCTCATCGACCTCTGATTGAATTAAAATCAACGATAATAGATACACTTGGTAGATTACTTTTGATCTGCAATGATTCAACAATAATAACAACAAAGACGTATATTGTTGTGCAGAATACATCCTCCATCATAAAATATAAAGCACAGAATCAACGAAGAACAGCTCAACTATACAAGAACCCTAAAAATCTAAACCAGCTTCCAGCATTTGTTTTCAGTAAGATTAGTTACCTTGAGAAGTATGGAAGCTACTGAATACAATTAGGGATATAAATAAGCCAAGCTAAGCTAAGTTTTATATTCTTCTAGCTTATTTGATAAGATAACCGAGTCATTGAAAATGAACTAAGCCTTTGAAATGACTAGCTTTGTTTCTTTTTTAATAGTTTGAGTTTGGTTCAAGTTTAACTTGAGTTTGGTTCGTTTAGATATTATGAACTCTCAATTTAAGCTTGTTTAATTTATTAAATTTTTTACATATTTTAAGTTATTTGGTTTGATTAGTAAATTTGATATTACAAATTTATTTGTGTGGTTTGAAAGTTTCGTTGTTTATTTTTAAATTTGATAAGAACTTTGTTAATGAAGATGAACAATTTGAGTTTTGTATACGTTCACTAATAATTTATAATATCATGTCTTGACCATTTATACTTATGGTTAGTAGTCATCCGTGGTTTACCTCCTATGTGTTAGTTCTGGGACGGGTCGGCGGAGACGCTAGGGCGAGTCATTCACCTTTTTGCCATTAATAATTTATAATATTTGTTACATGCTCAAATTTATTTATTTAATTGATCAATATAAATAAAATGTTAATTGAATTTGTGTACATTAAAAATTATAACTTTTTCAATATACTAGCAATTATCACAAAAAAAAATGTTTCATTTTGAACTTGTAATTAATTAAAATATTAATTTAGGTCGTTTTAAGCCATCCAAAGTAGCGTACTAATCACGGGAAGAAAGTAGGGCATGTGACCACGTGGGCGTATAGCGACCGCCGGATCTCAGCCCGATGATCCCTTTTATATTACGTAAATGCAAAGATATTTCCTCTTTTAGCTCTTCTTCCTCCGCCTCCACTCGCTTCGGCTCCTCGAGTTCTTCTTCCTCCTCGGCTTGGATCCCAAGGAATCGACGGTAACAATGTCGGGAAAGGGAGCGAAGGGCCTCATCACGCGGCCTCCGATTCCTAACGCGAACAGGGACAAAGACAAGAAGAAGGCGATCTCCCGATCTCAACGAGCAGGCCTTCAGGTGCGTTCTTCTGCTTCCGATTTCATCTCTTGCTCTGCTTCTCGATCTATTTTCCGGTCTATGGTCAGGAATCTGTTATTAACCCTAAGCATAATTTGGTTGAATGGTTCTGAAGATCTTAGATTTATCTTTCGAATCCCGTTAAGAGAGATGCAAGATGATAGGGAGTTGTTGCTTGAGGATTGTATCCTACCTATATCGTTACCATTCTGATAATATCTTGGATCTCAAATAAATTACACTCTCAAGTCATATTCTGCATTGGGATAATTAATATATAATTAATGTAGTTTTCTTTACCTTTCCTTTGTTTTGGGTTCATTTGTACTTTCAAAAATAATTAAATATCTAAACTCCAGTACTAAAATTTTAACTTAAATCTTTTTATGCAAATAGTTAAAAATCTCATCTTTTGCATAGCTATAGGAACTCAAATCTTATTTACCGTCAGTTCACTTGAATGGAAGATATGAGGGGGAGTGAAATAGAGCCGAAATATGTACATGATGATAATAAGCTCCATGTGTCATTTTGTGGTCACTTAATTAAGATGGTTCACTTCATCGGGATCTTCAACTTGATTAAACTCACACTTTTGCCTAGAGTGATTTTCAACATAATCCTTGGGTTGTTCATTCTTCAATTCCTTCTTGCTTATCTTACAAGTTGTCATATTCTACGCTACAGTCTTATATCTCATGATCTACCTTTAGTTGCTGATTACTCACCCTTCTGTTCTACACACACACACACAACTATATTTTTCCAAAATAATTAAAAAGCTAGAGTTTTGTTTTGTTTTCCAAATAACTCCTCTCAAAAATGGAATTAGTGCTACTTTGCTCCCTCTAAACACTGAATCCTGCATCTGGCGGTATAGTAGGAGACCATCTACAAACTCTTCTTAGGATGGAAACCCACAGCATAAGTCAAACCATTCATATTATTAGATGCTAGCACCTCAAGTCATAGAGGCTATCATTACCTTATTTTGTGTGATTGATTAAGTAAACTTTTCAACTCATGAAATTCACCAAGTACAATATACTCTTTAGACAAGGGAAATCCTTCATCCAATCAAAAGGTGCTATCTGATGATGTTTTTGAGAATTGCCAAGGGGATTTACTTGATAGGTTAGGGTCAACAAGCACTCATCTCCTTGTGTGTGTATATTTTAGTTGAGTGCTCTAGCTTGAGTTTTGTTGATTTTTGCAATTCACCTAATATCTAGCCATGGGTACTTTAGAGTTTTGTAACACAACTTACATCTGATTGGCAACCTACTGTTGTTGTGAAATGATATTTCTTCTATGTTGAAGAGATTGTGTCGCGAGTTCAATGCTAGTAATTGATGCTAATTTTCACTGATGAAGCTGTAAGACCAATGCATTCCATCATGAAATACAATGTTGATCTGCACGTAGCTAGAAAGCGAGGTGGGGGTTGGCAGTGAAAGCATAAGTGGGGCAGTTGCAGTGTTGAAATATGATTGTGCATAGGAGGATAGTGGTGGTAGAGGTTAAAAGATGTTTGTGCATAGGAGGATAGTGGTGATACAGAGGATCTATAGTTTTGATTTCAAATTGATAGGAATTTAAGTCCTATCTAAGACTTGAGGGAAAGAAAATGGAGAGGAAATTCAAGAAAGTGAGGAACGAAAGGAAAGAAGTTATTTACCTAATAAAAGTAAGGAATGCAATAGGAAAGATTAAAATTACCTTGTTACCTCTCATTCTTGTATTCTTCCTGGAAATTCAATGATGTTTTGCCGATATTGTTTGGTCTGAGAGCTGTGCCAAGCTAATGGTTAGCTATGATGACCGCACCTATCCTTGTCATCACAACACCTGACTTGCTTATGACAACCCTCAACTGATCTGCCTGCTTCCTTGCCCTCCTTACTAACATTGTTGAGGTCAAAGATGAGGTGGACAATGGAATCATCCCACAGGTGGCGATGAGCAGGATAATGCAACAGATGAGGTGACCAATGGAATCATCCCACAGGTGGTGATGAATAGGATACTGCAACAAATGAGAGTGTCATTTAGTGGCAAATCAAAAGATTAGGAAGATGAAAGCTTGCATAATTACAATGACCAAATCTCAATAGAGGCAAAATAGTTTTTTTTTTAACTTCTCTATTTTGGGTGGAAACAATTTGCACCAAAATTCTTTGTGCAGAAAAGATTTCCAAGTCCTTTCCACGGGAGATTTTGTAGGACCGTTGCGGGCCGGTCCGTTGCGAGCCGGTTTAAGTGCGGAAGTCGTCGATTCTAAAAAATAAAACTTATACCAAACTCGAGCACAATCAACTTAACTCAAACACAATGATAAAGATAAATAAACAATAGAAAAGAATACGAGACAATCTATTTACTTGGTTTGCGATCAGGGATCGCTACTCCAAGACGAATTAGGCGCTTATCAATTCTCCTTCCTGGGAGGCGGAGAAGCCTCGTACACAGTGTTGCAGTACAGACTTGAAAGTACAAAGCAATAGAAGATTACATGTGTTTGATATATTGAAAACTGAAGAAGAGAGCTCTTTTTATAGCTCTCCTAAAACTTATCTTCGAAGTTGTTCGGGACGCCGGAGGCGCCCCCGAGGGGTCAAACTCGATCCCCGAAGTTGCCTCATCAAACCTGATTCGACAGCGGCGAAATCACCTTCCGGGCACCCGGACTTGGTCCAAGCGCCTCGGATGTACCCGGTCGGTCAACATCGCGTTGACCGGCCCCGCTTCGTCCCGTTTCGTCCGGGGTCTTCTAGGTGATTTCGGACATCCGGAATAGGGCTCACCCGAACTCATTTCCGTCCTTCTCCTCGAGCGCACTTCCTCCCCTGCTTCTCATCCCTCGGACGTCGCGCATGTCCTTCTCGTCCCTCGGATGCGCCTAGCACGTCAGCTCTCT
>JBAMIE010163789.1:0-15307 GCA_037177295.1 Kaempferia parviflora | reverse complement strand
ATTTTAGAATATTCATTTTTGATGTAATATGTGGCAAGAGTCTCCTTGGGCGGTACGATGGTTAAGATATAAGAGCTTGCCACATGAGGTCTAGAGGTTGAATCTCGGTACGTCCGTGCATATATCTCCCCCATAATGGGTCGGCGGAGGCGCTGGGGGCGAGCGATTCGCCTTTGCCACATTTTTTATGTAATATAGTATGAATAAGTTGGAGCTAAAATATTATTTGATACTAAAATTATATCGTTTTAATGTGGAAATAATGTCAAATATAATGTTATGGATTGGATATTGTCTCAATCCTTTTACCACTAAAACCTCACTCTTTTTACCGCCTTTGCCATCGCCTTACCCTCTGCTAGGGATGGAGGAGATAAGAAAAGGTGATGGAATGATATATAAATATAAAGTAAATTTTATTTTTTCTTTTGGAAAAGGGTGAATTATGAAGGGAAGAGAAAAGAGGATAAAGTTTTCTCTTACATGCTTGGGATCGGATTTTCTTTATTTAAAATTTTCTATCCCTGCATCCCACTCGTCGCACCTAGTCCACTGCTGACGATTTTCAGTCGTGAATCCGATTAGAACTATACCCTTGGGAGGAACAGAGGGGGGATTGACGTTGGTGCAATCAGCGTTGAAATCCTGTCGAATCTGAGTAGGAGCCCAGATCGACGGGTTGAGGAAAGCTTGCTTAGATCCGACGAGATTCTGGTGTCGATCGCTTCAACAGCGATCCCCTTGGTTTACCTTCCTCCTAGAGTATAGTTTCGGTCGGAATTACGGCCGAAAGCTTACGGTGGTGGGTTGGAGTGACTAGTGAAACACAAGGATAGAAAATTTTAAGGACAGAAGATCTGATATACATGCTCGGATCAATGGTATTACTTACACAAAGGGAAATAAGAATTTTATCCCTAATTTTTTTATATAAGTTTATTTTTTAAAAGATAATATTTTATAATTTTATAATTTTATTTTTTTTCTTCTCAACTAACCTTCTCTCATTTCCAAAATAAATATTTTAGTTCTCGTTTCTTCTCTTCCATTTCCCTTCTTCCTGCTTCTATTAATGAACTTTTCTTCACTTGATAGGGTTAAAAAATGGTAGAATTTGAATCAAATTTTATATTCATCTTTAATTTATTAATTTATACTCATACTTAACTTAATATCTATTATGTATTTAATTTTTATACTCAACTTCACACACGACAATTTTTAAATCAAAAATTATATATATATAGTACGATAGGGCATAAGTAAAATTTTATTATATTCATCCCTATACCTAAATTCAAAAATATTAATATATAAATATTTAATCATATCTAAAAATTTTCCTGAAAACATCTTCACGTCTCGTATTGAATTTCCTATCGAATTATGAGAAATTGCATCCCTGGTCACCGCTAAGCAGCTTTACGTTATGGTCACCGTCCGGATGACGACAATTTCGAAAGTAAATTTCTTTTCGACTCCTTATAATTTCCATTTTAATCAATTTACCCACAAAAGCAATATTTTTTAAACTTATCCAAAGAGAATCTAAGTCAAAAAAATTTACCATTCCCCATTGACTTACATTAAATAAGCAAAAGATTGAAGCGACAAGAAATATTATTTTGATTATCCATCTGACAAAAGTCAAAAGAGAGAGCAATACGCAACCGAAAGGGTCAAAGTGCAATTAACTTAAAACTTTGTTTTGTATAAATAAATAGTTAGTGGGCCTTTCCATTTTGAACCCAAAATGGCCCACGATTTGACCAGTGACCAATTAATTGTCGTGTACAATTAATCCTTTCCTGCAAAAAAAAGTCAAAATTATACTTTTTTGACCAATTTATTATGAAGAAGAGATTTATTGGGAAATAATTGCACTCATCGAAATTCAATATGTTTTGAGTTTCCCGAAAACAAAAAAAATATCGCATTTATTAAATAATGATTTTTAAAGCGTCATCACCTAATTCACCTCACCGCTTCCACTAACTCACATAGAGAGCTGGAGGAGTAGTTTCTGAAACGCAGCCTCTTGCTGAACTACCATTCTCGAAAGTGCACGGTTAGCGACGTGACACGCGTCCCAATCACTCCAGCTAACATTTTATATTACACGCGTCTACTTTCAGAGAGAGATACATCTGTCCGATGCTCCACTAGATGACAGCTGATCCAAGTTTTCTTCCTTCATCTCTCGCCCTTTCTTCGAGCTGGTTAACCTCGTGGAATATTGTGGGCATTAATGGCGGCGGGGGCGCGGGAAAAGAACGGCGCGAAGGGTTGCCGTTTCGCCTCCCTCCTAGACCTCGAAATCCTCGCTTCCTGTCTTCATTTCTCGACTTCTCTCTTCTCGGCACAACATTTGCAAGTTTAGGTCAATTGCTCCAGGATTCCCACTTCTTGTTGTCCCAGGGGCTTCATTCTCGTTGGATTGGAGCATGGTCTTTAACTCCTTGCACATAATTGAGGGTTTAAAGTTGCTCTTGTGATCTGGGAATGGATGGGAGTAGCAGGTATCGTGAATCAGCCGAGGAGTACTATAATGGGGGTCGGAGTAGTGACAAGGTGGTTGGGTTTGACGAGTTCTTGTTTCCTGGTTCTTATTGTGACAGAGGTCAGTATTTTTTTTTTTTTTAAATCTAGCGCTACCACATTTTTTAATGTTTGTTCCTGGAATTAATATTATTTTGTTCATTTTAAAGTATTTTGTGCTATATGCTTGCAATAGAACACTGTATCTGAATGCAGATTTTTGTATTGGTAGATAAGGGGTGAAAAATCAGCTAATAAATTGTTGGATTTTAGTTTATAAGTTGAATTTCCCTCGAACCTGACCGTTTTATCATTTTGCTTCTTGGATTCCAGCAAACCTCATATCAGCCTCTAAATAATGTATGTGAAACCCTACTTTAGTCTCACGTGGAGAGTTATGAGCTAATGATAGTAATTACTAGGCTTATATGAGGAAAATAGTTTCAGTTTCGGTGTAATTATTCTCAATCATTAGTGAGGCTCAACAATTAAATAGATAGATTCTCTTATTTGGATGATTTGTGACATTTGGTATCAGAGGGGACATAATGGTATTTCGAACAGGCTATCTGGGTGATAATGGAGCCACCATTGGGCCATAGACACTGTTAATTAGCAGTAATTCTGGGCTAAGAATTACACAATGTCTTAGTCTTAAGTGTGCTCTACATCCTAATTTAATCTCAGACTTAGATGAGTAGTCGTGAGCTAGTGAAAGAAGTTTATAGACTTGGATGAATTAACTAATTCAAACTTGGCCTTAGTGTCGGAGTTAGTTGTTGGACATAACAAGTTATTGGTATGGTACTTTCAATTGGCAGATAGTGACATTAAATTTTGGTTTCAATTTTGATCCTGTTACCTTTTTGGCACTTGAATTTCCAAAAGTAGTGTTGGAGTTAGTGGTTGAGCATAACAAGCTGTTGATATGGTACTTTCACTTGGCCAGGTAATCACATTGCATTTTGGTTTCAAGTTTGACATTGGTTACCATTTTGTCCTAAAAGCTTCACGCAAATTTTAGAAATTGTTTTCAATTAATTCAAAGGATATGATTGTATAACATTTTGAATCTTAATGTTGAATCTAGGGAAATTTCAGTCTTGCAGCTGAAGTTTGATTAGCTTAATACTTTCTCTCTTGAATTTAGAAAACTTCATATTAGCCCAATATTTGTTATTTTGTTTCGATTCAGATTTGCCATAATGATACTTTTGTGTAAATGGAATTTTAAAGTTGGCCATTGAGGTTTTATTGTTCTATCAATTTGTCTATTGAATTCGGTAAATAAAATATTAGCCCCTAAGTTTTGTGGCATGGTTTCAACTTAATCTAAATGGCTCTAGTTGTATAGTGTTTTTTGCCATAATTTGTTTGAAGGAAATTTGGCCTTATTACCGCTTTTACACTTGAATTTTTGGAAACTTTGCATCACCCCTTAAATTTGTGTTTGGTTAATCCAGATAGCCTTAATTATATATCTTACGATGATGAGAAATATTCTTTTGGTTTGTGAAAAGTAATGAAGACAAGTTGCACACCATCTTTAATGCTGTGCATACTTCTATCTGTTTATACAGGGTGTCCAACTATCATGTAAGGGACACATGGAAGAAATTAAGAAAAGGAAAAGTGCAAAGCTTTGATCTTCCCAGCTAATCTGATCCTCCCAACTATCTTATTTTTTATCTCCTGCATGCTTTGATCTCCACAGAAGAATTCAAGTAGCTGATCTTAGCATCTGCATTTGATCTTCAAATACACAAAGCATAAAGAGATTCATTAATTAAGTAGATTTGGTAATGAATTACCTTGCTGTTTGGAATGTAGCAGACCCTTTAGAATGATCCATCCAAAAGATGTTATATGCACCTTCATTGATTCTCATGGAAGTCTCAGATTCCAAAATCCCCCCTCAAGTTGTCCTCATTTTTTTCATCATAAAGCTGTTAGATGTCTTCCAAATAATTACCTAACATGGTAAATAAATATCTCCAATAGAGAATGGTGCTGAATGCATATAGATCAGGAAATAACTCTCATAAGGAGTAATTCTCTGTTGATCTTGAGTGTTTTTTTTTGCTGTGCTGTTGGATTCAACAACTGAAATAACTTATAACATCCGTGAAGATTGACCTGTGAAGTAGCCATGCTTTCTGTGGTTTAGGTATGATGGGAAACCATTGAGACAAAGCAAGGAACTTATTCCTGAAAACTTGCTCCATAGTATCATGCTTTATTTTCACTGCCAATTGGAGTCAAGGGTACGTTGTGGCTCTTGCTATCAATAACCCAAGGCCTTCCAATTTAGAACATGACTTCCTGACTTTGCAAATGTAGAGCACACACCTGCAAAAATGATTTATAAGTTTGGCTGATCCTTTTAATAATCCTGGTAAGGACTTAGCAACATAGTGGAATAAAAAATATCACTGCTGACAAGAGTGACTTCTTAATAAAAGAATCTAACTTTCTTAATTGCCACCTTGTTGTCAACCCTAGAGATAAAGGATCAATCACACTTGAGTGACTTCTTAAAAAAGTGAGAAAGGCCCAAATGGGTGTAGGGCAACTCTTCCAGAGCACATTTAAAAGATTAAGAAATGCCATGTGTTCTTCAGAATCAAGTCCCATGGAGCTGATCATACACTTCTTATGTAATTTATTCACTTTATGTTCAAATTGAAGGACAATACTCCAAAGGTTTTGAATTCAACTTGGATTATCATTGCAAAAGATTAGCATGTTATCAGCCTGATGACCGCCTTACGTTACTTGATCAAATTTGCCTCACCCCTAAGATCTAAAATCCTTGGTGGCTTTGGCTAAGCAGTATGTAGGATGTCACAGCTTAATAGGTTTGGAAAGAGCAACCTAATTGTGATTATTTGGATTGAAATGAGAAACTAAATGTAACTTCAAGTCTTAATTGAAGTTTCAATTCGAGATCAAGGGCCAAGTGATAATGGGATCAAAGGCATATTTTTATTTTCCCCCCTAAATTTTTCTTATTAAATTACTCATGTTGGATTTTTTCTGCATATTAGTTTCTATTTTTGTGCTTGCATTATCTTTTCCCTAAATTAGTTTCTATTTTTTCTGATATTAGTTTCTATTGTTAATGTTTTAAGAATATGGGATGTCAATATGACTCTTTTCTATCACATAAAGCATTTTACCTTTAGTAACAACTCATTGATCATTTAACATAATTGCTTGATCTGCTTTTAATTGTTTCTCCTTTCCTTTTTAATAAAATATTGATAGTTATGGTCTTTAATCTTGTGGGGGTTTCTTTTGCATTCTTTCTCTGGACTCTATTACCATATTGTGCCCCTAAATAGGTAACGCAGGACAACCAAACACAAATAATGATCAGGTGAAATCTCACTCTACACGTAATGAGGCTGCTTCAAGTCTACAATTCACAAGTGCTGCCATGGATAATCATTCTATTGCTGATTTGGAAATGCTGCAATCTGTGAATTCCTTTTCTGAACTTTTAAGCAGCAATGCTTATCTCGAACCAGGTTATAATTTTATATTAAAGTTATTTCAATTTAGTTGTATATAAGAAATGAGGTATTTTAGCTCATTATTTATGTAGCACTTCTATGCCGCTAGAGGTCATGCTTGCATAGCAAGCAACAGCTCACTTAAACCTCTATATAGCTATTTCATAAATTTACCATCCTCAAGAGTTTAATCTCTCCGGAAGTAAACTTCTACCAAGCGAAAAATCTACATGACGAGATTTAAAGTGTGGTAGCAATATATTAATTTTATTTGCTTGAATTTAGCAACATGTATTGTTTCAGTTATCATGATTTATTTTTTTCTGAATTAAATGAGAAAACAATAAAAGTAAATTAGGTTGACACATTTTAAGTTTGTCTGTGTTTGTTATATTTTTAGCTCTTTTCCTTTTGACATATAACATTGTTAGCAGATCATCTCCTTGCTATATCCACTATGTTTTCAATGGTAAGTTTCTATTTTATAAAGGAAACAACAGAAGTATTTTGTTGAAAGTATTAAATGTGGGCAAACTGATTCAACCATAAAACTCATGGCTGGAATAATGAATTGGGTAAAATGGTAATGTATTAACAATAAATGTGCAACTTGAAACGTGTCAAATGACAGGCTGAAACTGTAACTTACCCTTGTACTATTTGCAAATAAAAAATATATAAAGCTTACCTTTTCAATCTATTTGGTTTGGGTTCATAACAAACCAAAGCAAACAAAAATTGGCAAAAGACTACTATTTGTTTGATTGGGTTGCTATCGTGATTAACCGAAATTCATAAGCTGTTAGAAACGAATTTAATTTTTAATATTCATAGCTTAATAATAGGAAGGATATATTTAGTTAGGACATTGAGCTTTAATTGGTACATTGATGCCACATACTTGGTTATATCTTCCAAACTTTCTGAAGCATTTGCTACCCAGGATTATCAACTGCTTGAAATGCCTGTGCAAAGCAGTCATAGCAATCTACTGGAGAAAACAAAACTGTCAAGAACTTGTTCAATGAGACACCTGAAATGAGATGTCTGCTGATGTCAATACATTAACTTGAACTACTTTTTTTTGCAGTGTTCCAGCCAAATACTAGGTTTTTTCCACAAATGATCTCAAATTATTCCTTTCCAATGTCATCTACGAGTTTTGTTAAAAGCAGTGATTTCAGTGTGGTGGATGGGAAGAAAGAGGTAAGCATCTTGTTACATGGGTGCAAAGTTGATTAAGTAAAATTAGTAAAAGATTGTTGTTTCTATTGTGAATATTTAATAGAGGCTATTGTGCCAGGAGTTGATAAGCAACAGAGGATGTAGTGCACTTCCAGCGTGGGAAAACAATGAACAGGGAACATTGCAAATACCGAATCAATTAACCTTTCAACTTGAGTCAGAAGTAACTGACAATGTATTTTTTGTTTTATGTTTCTGCATATTTTCATTTATCTAAAAACTGGTTTCTAGCTTTATCACCTTCCATTTTTAATTCTCTGTTATTTTTTATTGATTTATCTGTTTGTTATTCTTTATTGCATAATTTGTTTTCAAAGATGGTGGTTATTTTAAGGTTTTTGGGTAGGAGGATCACTCTGTTCCATCGTTTGAATAACCAGATTTATTCAATAGTGTGCAAAGACGCTATTGGTCTTGTAAGTTTCACCATGAGCCATCTAAACCCTAATGGCAAGTGTGAATCATCCTTGTAACATATGTTTTCTAAAAAATGAAAAGGAAAATGACTCAAACCAAACACCCCCTTAGTTTTGCAAGTAAATTATACTATTCTATGGCATAGCAAAAACTGGATACCTAAATTATTTGTTAAATGGATCACATCAGCTAATACCAGACAGACACAACATTTAATATTGGTGAGGGTTATCTTGTATCCACGTGTCAATATTGAATTTTATAATTTATTGATTATGTGGCAGTTGTTCAACAAAAGACAGTTCATATAATGCAACACTAATATCAAATTTCTTATAATAGAAGGAACTTGGGTGTAAAGACTTGCAAGTTGCTCTGTGCAAAGAGTTAACAAAAAGTGATGTTGGAAACACTGGAAGAATAGTACTGCCAAAGGTGTGTACCTTTCTGTCCTTTTCCCTATTGTTGCATAGTTTTTATTTTTAAAATAACCATAGAAGTGCTCATGGTTTATTGAGCAATTATTATCCATTTTAACATTTAATTAAACATTAGTATCCTTCTTAAAGAACCGTCAGTATGATATATCCTTTACATGTAGAGGGAAGCTGAGGCTTGTCTTCCTCCTCTATCTGAAAGAGATGGCATAGTGCTGCACATGGACGATATGACACTTCAATGTTCATGGAAATTTAAGTACAGGTATGTCTCTAGTTCATCTACTGAAAAGGAAGTTCTCCATTATATTTCAATATACCATTTCCTTGAGCAAAATTAAACATCATTTCTCAAAGCAAATAATTCTTTGGAGCTTATTTAGCTAAGGCAGCCTTATGTTAGAATATCCACCAAAAGATTACAAAATAACCCCTCTACAAAATAAAATATTAGTTTTTGTTGGCTCATGTATAACCCTCTACTGAATCTGTGCAAACTGTATCTTACTGGTTATATTTATTAATCACCTTTAGTTTCACTAAGAGCATCCACATCAGATTTCCTATCCAAAATATAAAATTTAGGGAATAGATAACTACTTTATTAAATTTAGATATTCATTTTTCACTACACAATACATCAACTTCCCTATAATTTATCCTATCTTTATTTTTTATTATTCTCTTTCTATGTAATATCTACTTTTCATTTCTCAGTTCAATTCTTTTATTTTTTCTCTCTCCCAAATTAAATGATATTTTAATATTTAGGGAATGAATTTCATTCTCTAAATTTAAAGAAGTACTAATCATAAAATAAAATCGAAATTTAGGGAATCGATAGGGTAGCTGATGCAAAAGTTTTTTTACATAAAATGTAAAATTTAAGTAAATTGTGTATTTATGGAAGCTGATGTGGATGGTCTTACAGTTTTCCTTAGTTCTCACTCTATCACTCATATAATTCAACTTGTCGAAGTATAGCATGTGTTGGTCTTTGTTGGATTTCGTATCATTTAACCTATTTATAATTATTATATCATCTATTAGAATTACAATATATATATATTTTTTCAAGTTACCTCATCTATCCATGTTATAAGTATTGCAGGTGGCACCAGCACCATAGTCTGATATAATATTATCAGTTTAAAGGGAACATTGCAATCTCACAAGACACCTTAAATTCTTCTCTATTTCATTCTCTCTTTATTCAATTAGTGATCTTTATCAATATCTTATCTTCTTTCTCTGTGAGTAATGGATTATTTATAATATCTAAAACTACTTTATGAATTAGTACCTGAAGAGCAAATCTTGTCTGAACTATTTTCGTTGCAATAAACACAGTGCTTCTGTAATATGAATTTGTCTAGCAAGTTGCTCTAAATCAGCTGTTCACAATGCTCTGAGGTTTTTATCTTTTGAATTGAAACTTACCTTATCGTGAACGTGAAATTGTTAGCTACGAACTTGACCTTTAGATACTTATCACTACACAAATAATCACTTATTTAAAGTTGTTAGTGTATATTCATGGTGAAACTACATTTTCAATTTTTGTTTCCCTGAATTGCTGAAATCTGAGTGTTTATCTTTTTTCCCTTGTTATCTTTAGGTTTTGGCCAAATAACAGAAGTAGGATGTATATTTTGGAAAATACAGGTAAGGATAGTGGATGCTACATTCTGTGTCCTTTTTCTTTCTTTTTAATTTTTGATATAATGGTTTTTCCATATTCAGGTGATTTTGTAAGGGCACATTGTCTTCAAACAGGAGATTCTTTAATTATTTATCGAAATTCAACTTCTGGAAATTTTGTAAGTTGAAACTCTCCTTTTGTCCATTCTAGGTGTTGGAAATTACTAGATCTTTACTGTATTTGGTGAATCAAAAAATATTAAATCTGAATAATTTCCACATAAATTGGTCGCATTCCTCTTTGCCTAATATTTTGAAACACTTTCAGCCAAATCAGATCTTAACTATAATAACAACGCCAACAACATAAACTGCTTCCTTCCTATGCATAAGTCTTTGCAACAAGGAGTCTACTGATCAAATCTTAACAGAAATAATCCTCATCCTTGTGATTCTCCATACATAAAGTTATTTATGTATTTACTTTATGCATAAGAAATTTAGAACTACTACAAAAAAATTTTAATTTCAGCCTTTTGTAGTTTGGCATTTCAGTTTTTCTTTTATTCTCAAGATTGTTAGGGGCAAGAAGGCAAATCCAGAGCAGTCTCCTATGGATATGGTAAAGTGCAACTGGAATAATCAATTCAGTATCGATGAAAAACACTGCAGCAGTTCCATGTACAATAAATGAAGCCAGGCACAGATAGGGAGGTCTGTGGAACAAAGATGATTCATTGGAGATCGAAGCAGTTCTTTCAACTGATCGTTTGTGGTTTGGCCGGGGGGTTATTTTGCTAACTATTTTGTACAACTTTGTTTATTCCTTAGCAAGGAGAGATTTAAAAAACCCGGTGTCAATAAAATTTCATATATATTTATTTCAGTCGGACGTCAGTTCACGTTTGTAAAATTAGTACGTGATCATTTAAAATAGATGCAAAATTTAACCCAAAATTTGGGTTCTAAAAGGGTTAGAAGACTGTATGAATATGCTTACTGATTAGTAGATTTTAGATTAGAGTAGAAAATGTGGAACATAAAAGAGAATTATAAATACTGGTGATACTATGATGTTGTGTGGGGTTAAACTAAAGAATAATTTTTTTTGCTGTAGATCTTTAATAATTGATATAAGATAAATCACAACAAATTTTAATAATGCCTAAAGAAAGAAAGCATAGCTCTATTTTTGCAAATAGCTGATTCGTATTTCATAAACAAACCTCAAGTCTACTTGATATTTTATAAAATTTTTCGTTTATTCCTACAGTATAATCTTTTAAAATCTTTTAAGTGCTAGTTCAAAAATAATACATTTAAAACGTATAGACTTTTAACAGTACAATTTATAGGAGCCTTTCCATTTCTTCTCTGCTCATTTTCCTTCCTAAAGCCATTTCCCCCCTAAACATCCCTGAAAATATAATTTAACGCAAACGCATTAAAATTAAATCGGACAAGGTGAGATTATAAAAAGCTTCAGGATCATATTTAGGAAACAACATAAGCATGCTTTTCTTGGAGGGGGAAAAAAAGGAATTAAGAAATAACCTATAAAATGAGTTTCTTCATCTTCTACATGAAGAATTTTACTTGAACAACAAAAAAAAAAAAATCATAACAAAGTTTTGTAACTGGTTATGATAAATTAATCAACATAAGGCATCCAATTGTAACTAGTAAGAAAAATACAATCGTTTTAGCAATTCTTAATTATTAAACGACCATGAAATTAATCCCGCCTTGCTTTTTTTTTTTAAAAAAAAAAAAAATCTTTTTCCAATAATCAGTGTGATTGTTTACAAAATTTCAGATTCAGATGCTCTGAAAGAACCCAACTGCAACTGCAGAAGATGTTGATAACAACCTTAGGTGCATATGGATTGCTTAATGAGAAGAAAAAGAAAGAAAGCAGATTGAATTAAATATTAAACAAAACTGAATAGTGCAGTAAATTTTTTCAGTTTGTTGCAAATCTAATTCCATTTTTTATTTATACAAATTTAATCTATTTCAATTATAACTTGTCATTAACAAGAAGATTGCCATATGCACATGACATGATTTTACATAAACTAAAGTAGACTATCTATCTTTCCTTGTTTTGTTGTGTCTTCCTTATGATGATAAATCATGATTGAGTGTTCTAATCCTAGTTGACATGACATATCCTATTCTATGATGGTTGAATAAATTCCATTATGTACGTAATAGTATTCTTCTCAATAAGATACAACTCAAGTACAATATTAGATTTTGTATATACAATTAAAAGGAATTCCATGTTTGAGCTAAGTATGATAACTCCAACCCACTTTCCAACCAAAAAATATGAAGAAAAAAAATACACAGATTACCTCTCATGAAGCTAGTCGACCAAATAATATTCCACTGAATATGATAGCTCCAAACCACTTGTTTGACACAAATCTACAAACAAGAAAAGTTGTCCAATGGTTGAAATGAAAAATAATTTATCTTTCACAATGCAATGATTGCTAGTCAGAAATAAAATTGCTCTTGAATAGCTCATGAACTTCGTTGCTAAATTTCTAATTTTTTGAGGTGTCTATATTTCATCAGATCTTTAAGATTTTGTTTTCTCTTGATGTGGAAGTCACACAGAAAGCAAAGCTTGTTATTCTTTCTCATAAACCTCACATGTAAGTATGTAACCAAAATGTAAATATTTTCTAGAAAAAAATTAGCCTTACTTTCTGTTGCAATCTGCACGACTAGACAAGTCAACAGTAAAAATCTGCCATCCTAGGTGCCCAGCAGCAGCTATAAGAAATGTATAGTATTGCCATGCTGCCCTAGGAAACATAAGCACACATTCATTAGAGTATATGAAAAAATCATAGATAAATAATTGTAAGAAACAGAACAAAGTAGATAATGTGTACCAAGCTCTGCATTGTATCCACTAAGAACTAGATTGCCAATGCATGCAATTGCAAAGCCAGTAACCCAGTTCTTTGTCAAACTTCCAAATCTCAAAGCAGTTGATTTAACACCCACCATTTTGTCATCTTCCTTATCCTAAGAGTAATTTGTATTAAGTCAATACTACTTTGAAAAGTCAACCAATTGCATAAAAACAAATGTAAAAAACTCAAACTGACAAGAAGTGCCAATGTTAACAATATATACCTGATGTGCATATATCGTGTCATATACAAGGGTCCAACAGACACCAGCAGCATACAATGGCAGGACAATTGCAGGATCCAAACTTTCTTTAACAGCAGCCCACCCTAATAAAGCTCCCCAGTTGAAGGTTAAACCTAAGTATGCTTGAGGCTGTAGTAACATTAGCTAACGCAAGTAGAATGGACACTAAAAAAACTAATGATAACATAGTCATTAACCTGTTTTCCTGGTACATACCCAAAATGTCAGTCGCTTCATAAGAGGATAGGAGGAAACCAAAAATAATGACGATGCACCAAGTATTTGGCTGCACTTAGAAAAAATTAAAATGAATAAAACAAAATTTAGTTCTACGAAAACTACAAGTACTTGGAAGAATAGTACTTCTGTAAATACACATGCTGATGTTTTTAGGAAAGAAACTCACTACTATGTATAACAGAATTGAACTATATTTGAAAATATTTTACAAGGGGTGAACACTGATATTGAGACGAGATCAAAGTAACTAAAATCATACTAAATAGGACCAGAGAACAGATTATAAAACGTGGGTCTGAGGACAGACAAGCAAGTAAAGCCCATGCTAAAGTTTAAGTACTCTTGGACACAAAAGGTTTTGAGTTGAGAATGTATTCTCCATTGTTCAGCCAATATCAGGGACCTAGTAAGACGTGGCAACATCAAATCTCTCTTGTGCTCTAGATTTCTACCATCTATGAAACGGACATACAAATTAGTTGAAAAGAAGGAGAGTTCAGTATCAACTAAATACAGACAACAAAAATATGAATCATATTGTCAAGTATTCAAAAAATCATAAATTCTGACTTACAAGTATTTTCTGCATGATAATGATCTTTAAAACAACAAACACCATCACCCTAGAACCGTGAGCAATGAGGAACATTCTTTTTGTTATTTTTGTGTCATTATCCGCATTAAATCTCACCCAAACAAATTTTCCCTTAGTTTGTGGATAATCAAAGATTACGTGCTTGATCCATGACGAAAAGTATCTTCACCTAGGGTATGCTGCATGCTTTCCTATTCATGAAATAGTTCTTGCTGAGTTACTTGATTGTCATATTAAGAGTGCACTGAGTCTACCACAAATTCCTTCAAATTTCCACATTATTTTTATTTGCGGAACAAATATGCTTTAGTTCTGATGGCTTTGAAAGAAGTCCAGTAAGTACTTAAGTCTTAAAAATATAGCAATTCTAAGTCTGGTTCAGAACATTCTGATTGTCCATAGGTAATGACATAAAAAATAGGAAAAATGATTAAGTTCAGCTCTCAAGTTGAATGCACATTTACCAGTTGATTCTGAATGTTACTTGAAATTAGAGTGTCAAGATTAAGACCAGTATAAAACCTTTGTGAGAAGAAACCAATTTTAGTCTATTATAAGGGAATATCTCACTATACTTTTAACGGGAACGTCCTGATTCTATTTAAGTAAATGAAAGAAGTAATTGAATTCTTTTTAAAAAAAAAAATATAAAACAAGATCTAATAAGAAACCTTTGAGACATGCAAAATGTGTTGGCATCTCAATGGGGAAAACATTAGTAAAGTTTATTGAAAATATATTTACCTATAAGTATTGAGCTGCAGAAGGATTCCTAAACCTAAAAGAAGTTGGAAACCCAAAAAGCAAAGCCCTTGAAATGGTGACAAAATACCAGATGCAATGGGCCTATATTTTGTTCGCTCAACCTGCAGCAGAAGGAACCTCATGTGAGTATGAATGCACATTGTTAAGATGTTTGTAAAGTGATCAAAAACTTTTTATTTATGCTGTGAGACTATTTACTGCCATGAACAAACTTTAAAATTGGAACTAAAAACATTAATTTTTATAATTTAAGAGTTAAAAAACTGCATTAGTAAATAAGCCCTACCAACTGAAATATATATATATATATAATAGAAGAAAAAGGAAAGTAGATTACCTTGACATCAATGTCACGATCAAGAAGGTCATTCACAGTACAACCAGCTCCTCTTAAAAGCACAGCTCCACAACCAAACAATGTTAACATTTTTATGTCAGGAAGGTGCCCCGGTGTTGCTGCCATGGTAATTGACCTGATGCAAGATTATGAGAGTATCAACATGGCAGGAATTGCCAAAGAGATAACCAAGTTTCTCATCAAAGTATGTTTCAATACTTTTACCAAATAGGTTTGATAGGCATGCAAAATTTGTTTACAAACTGTCACTACCCATGCCATAGTTACAGAAATGATATACCAACAAAATAGTAGCACCAGTTTCCTTTGTTAATTGCTTGGCCTTGAAGACTGAAATTCATCAGAATTGGATATGAATCAAACTAAATAAAAAACATGA
>JBAMIE010163478.1:0-15314 GCA_037177295.1 Kaempferia parviflora | reverse complement strand
GAGAGAGGAGAACCCCGTAGGAGTGGATCCTACAAAGATCAAGTAGAAGAAAATCCCAATTATAGGAGTGAAACCGCTCTATATCGACAAAGGATGGCGATGGGTAGACTACTCATCGAATGCACATACTCATCAAATGCACAGTAACCATATCCTACCCATTGAGAAATTCAATACCCTTATTGATTTCATAACGATAGCATGTATCCATTTTTCTAACCATGCATGTAATATCTCTAAAAATTTTATCACTAGATTTTGTTGGAGCACCCCCTCATCTGCATACACTTTTTCCAAAGAATAGAATGCTGATCTTTTATTAAGTTACTGAATAAGACTCAAATTATGTTTTGTGACAAGCTGAGCATGAAAAATATACATGTTATCTGCACTTGAAAGATTGTAGCAAATATATGCATGTACTGTATAGAGCTTAATAGAGAGATAAGATCGGCACTAGGGGGTGCTAAGGTAGCGGATCTACTTTTTTTTAATAGAGAGATAAGACTCATGTAGTCGACCCCCCAAAACACCCTAAACTGTTGGGATAAGTACAGCAACAATAACAACAATGATGACCCACATTGTTGATAACTAAAAGATTGTTAGGCAAGAGCATTACATATATGAGGTGTAATAAATAGTCAATTAACATAAATTATAAGAATAATTTTAACTAGCTCAATATGACATTTTATAAACCGTCTAAAACCATTACAACATCCATATACTTGGCATAAATCAAATCATAAGAATGAAAACAACTTGTTTCCAACCTACACCCAACTATCAGAAAACATCCTGTTAAATCTTTCCTCTATTGATATATTTATCAAAATGAGAAAATCATGTGCATTGTTGACATGCCAAGCAAACATAGTTTTCTATATCAATATAAGGCAGAATCCAATGAAATCAACCTATTTGTAATACTAAGATACATCAGGAATAAAAACTACTTTTGAATTGAAATTTCCACTTTTAATAAGTACAAACTGGTCATGAGTAGATTATTTAAATCCATTTGCATTTGATGATATACAGAATATGAATGAGCTCGATGCTCTTAACCAGTAGTCGATTACTTATAATTTTCTTATTGGACCACTATTTGTGGTCAGATAATGTGTTAATTAGAATTTGTCCATTTAATAGCCATTTGTGTGAACAGTCAAGATTTTTTGAGCTCATAATTGAATAGTTATTTTCTTCGTTTAATCTTGCACAAGACTGCAAAGTACAACTTTTAGATATATATCAGCAGCTCAACTATGGCATGCAGTGTATACATGTCATGATAATTGCAAAAATTAGGAGTTGTACCAATTAAGATGAGTGGGTTCATAAGTTCCATAAACAACATCGTTGTGCCCGTTCACAGAATCCAATAGCTCAAGATCACCTGTCAACGTATCCCATCTGCAGATAGTGGTTTCTTAGAATGTGTTCCAAAGGCAAGGAAATAAGCACAAGAAAAAAAATTTCTTACTCATATCTCTTGTGCCTATCAAGGTTGAGAACAACTTCAAAGACGGCATCTGCATTTGCTTCAATGATACTAACAGATTTTAGAAGCAAACGTTTTGCATCCTGCTTATAAAACCATTTTCAAAGTTTACTGACAGTGTTAACAAAGTTTAACCCATTCAGAGTTATTAGTCAATTATATATTAAAATGATTCCTTCAAAGCAAAAGAATTGCATGTTAAAGATGTAGAACTTGTTTTGAACTCGAGATAGAAATTTTATGCAAAAATCAAGAAGTTCTTATTCCTAGATTGCAACATTTACTAAAGTTATGAATCCATTGTCCCTGCCACAGGTCTTTGTTTTTTGCTGATGTCCTTTCACCTCTGCCACAGATGAATTTATGGGCTCTCACCTCTGCCACAGATTTGTTGCAATAGCCAAGCTCAGGATTATCACCTAAAAAATTGTGATTGCACTATCTGATGGTGAAAGGTCTCCAAACAGGGTGATAATCCCAGTGAAGAAATTTTTAACCATTGATGATAATTTATTCATTCAATCAATCAATTTTTCCTATCTACTTTCCACTAAGATCGATGCGAGAAGCAGGTCGAATGGGAACCCATAAATACTAGTACCATTGACAAAATTTTGCTGGAACCACACATGGTACTGGCTTGTAGAGATTCTTAGAAACTTCATTTCTGCTGTCTCTGCAATAGTGATCAAAGATAGGTTGCCCATTGCATATTCTTTAGCTCTAGCTTAAAATACATATCTAGTGTTTATTTCTCATAATGACATCAAAGCAGGTGGTTCTAGTATCATCTAAAATCTTCAAACAAAAAATAAACACTGCAACCAAATGATATGCCATGACCCCAATATTACCTTGAGACACACTTAGCATTATATCAACAATTTTGCAAGATGAGATAAAAAAAAGCAAACAAGGATTTTTTTTACAACTTAAAAAAATTCCATAACTGTGAGCCAAGGAAGATAGGACCTTGGAATTGGAGACATCCTCAAAGATTCTAACGCCTGCACAAAATGAGGACAATAAGATAGTATAACCTTTGAGGAAGGAGCAAGAACGAAGGTCCATGCAAATTGATTTCAAGTACATATTTCAATGATTAACATATACAACTACACCAAGATTCAAAGGACCTAGGGGACGTTTCAGTCAAAATAGAACAAGATCAAGGATATTTATTTTGCTGATTACTCACAAAAACAAGCATTGTCAAGGCTCATATCAACTATCTTATAATAATTATGAAGTTCTTAAATGCTATTATATATTTTTCCTTGATTTGTTCTCTATAACTTGATCTAAGAGCATTTGATACTTCGACTAATCCAAATGGATGTTGTTTATCATTTGGGTGAAATTTGGAAGTTCTAATTTGGAGTTTATTCAAGAGTGGGCGAAATGTGGTAATTCAGTCAAGATCACCTATAAGATCAAAGACCTTGTGGTTTGACCGATTTGATTTTCATTGTGTGAATAGAAGAGGAGTTTTCCTTCATTATGGACAATGAGATTTTCATTTTAAAGTCTACAAACACCATCCCATAAAGGTTGAGAACATTTAAATGAAATAAAGTCACTATGAAATCTATTTTCTGAGTGACTAGTTCTTATCAAGTTTATAACAAGAATCATTTCAGTTATGGTGTTGATCATCATGCACCTTTGTTTATGAGAGACATGATTCTTCATTTTTAACGGTGAAGATGTTAATTGAAGAACTGTAGACAGCATAAAAGGTGGCAAAAATAAGATGAAATAAATTCACTACAAAATTCATTTATCAAGCCATCAGTCTTCACTAAGTTTATGATTACAGTCTTTCCCATAGTTCGAACAATTTGATAATTGGTAAGACCATATATAGTCCGTTATTCTTCTTTCTGAATGGTGAATATTTGGTTCAAAATTCTATAGATTCTCTATAACAATGTTATAAAAATTCAGGTGATATAAAATCTTTTGAATTTATTTTTGCATGATCAAATCTTGATCAACTTCAAGATCAGATGTAGTCTAAACAATATGATTTTTGATAATATTGCAAATCAAACATTGTTCTTAATTTGGAACAGTACAAATTTTGGAACACTAGGTTCTGGAAAGAGACAATAAATTTTGTTTATGTTTGTTTTTGAGTTCATGTTCGTGGCAATTCACTTCTTGTGTTATTGTATCACATAGATGTTACTTTCCTCTTGCTCATGCTAGCTTAAAGGTCAGATGTTCTCCCTTTTGTCTTGCCATGATCCCTTGTATAATAAAATTTGTTCTAGCACTAGAAGACCTTCCAGCCAGACTGTGTTCCCAACAAGGTGATTCCTTTTCCTATCAACATGTTCAATTAATTTCTTGTTCAAGCAACCCCCTTTAGGGGAAAGAATTTATCAATAGAGAAACCCCAACAAGGTGTTCCCCTTGGCGCACTTTCATTTATGACCTATTTGTTCATGATTGTTCCAATCCTTAAAAGCATTTTGTTTGTTCTCAATTCGGTGTTCATCTCCCCCTGTTCATATTTAGCTTTAGTTATGACTTGATGTTCATTTGTTCTTGGCCCATCATGAAACCTCAACAACTGCACTTTGGTTCAGACTAGCTTCTACCCCACAGTTGCCCTTGAGTTATTGCGGATGGCCCTCATCCCTTAGTGACCATTTTGAGTTACTGGGCAGGAGTTGTCACCAGTATCATCTTTATTGCACTTCTTGATTGGTTACAGTAAAGAAAATGAGAGGAAAAGAGGATGGATAGTGATCATGGAGGCATATGATGTTTCCCTCTTACCTTCTTACCTGGTCGTAGAGATTTTTCCCAATCCTTCTTTTTTTCTTCTTAAGCTTTTGGAAGCCTTCTCTTCTCTTTTGTTTATTTTGGCAAGGTATGGGTATGATGCCCTATTTTTCTGGACACTTTGGCATGGATTTGACATGGTGAATACCATCCCCTTCTCATAGTGTGCTTGATCCTTCTCTTTTAAAGACAAGAGCAGGCACATATTTGGTAAGTTTTTAATAGTCTCTTATCCACATTTAAAATGAAGTTACCATCCTAGTAAATTACTTTGTCATGATCGTACATAGGGAAGTTATCATGAAACACTTTTGTTGGGGATTTTAATTACTTTTTGCTTGGAGTTAATGTATATTCCCATCTCATGTAAGCTAACCTTATCATGGTCAATTGTTGTCTTGATGCCATGGCGACATTTAGGAGAGACTCTATTTGGTCATTAAAGCACCTTTGTCATCTTGGTGAATCTTCTTTTGTTATTGGCCATTCTTAGTTTCTTGTTGTAATTTGTGATGTCATGTTCGCATTGGCATGGTGCCACATTGGTGTCAGAATATCTCCACATTGACAAATTGCTATGTGTCATTTGGTCAAAGTCCAAATAAAATCATATTGATGGAGCATGAGGATCTTAATCATGCCAATCAAGTTGGGATGGGGCTTGGTCATGTTAACGTTCAAATTAGGATCATATTCATAAAGCTATACTATATTCTTGATCAGATCACAGGATTATGATTACATCAACCGAGCCTTGATTAAGTCATAAACATGTCCGCCAAGTCAAAGTTCAATCTTAATTGGTCTTGATTGAGAAAGTATGGGGCTTGATTGGACCAAATGTAGGTTTAATTAGGTGAATTTAGGACCTGATCAATTTGAGTAGGTCAAAATTAAGAGTTATGGTATACTTATAAGCTTATTAAGAGTGAGTCCATGTAGGGTTCACTTGAAGCGCATAGTCAGGCTTGATCACATCCCTTCACATGTAGATGTTTAATCAATTGAGTTGCAAATTTTAATGTCAATAATTATCAATCATTTTAGTTTCTTCTTGTTTCAAATAACTAATGAAGCATGTTTTAGGCCAATAATTGAAATAATTGTAGATCTAAGAATTCAAACTAGATAAACTCTATAACGATAAAGAAAAATAAGCTAATGAAAGAATAATTAGATCGAATTAAATTAGAGTCCGTATTATGAAAAAAAAATGCCACGAGATTTAACTTATAGAATTTGCATAAAATTGGTGCATAGAAAGGCTTGATAAATGGTTCATGTTAAAATCATGTTAAAACCCGAGTATAAACCAAGTAGTAGTCCCCCTTTAGCTTATTGTATCAAACATCTATTTTCTCTATTTATCGTTTAGTGTTTTCTTTTCAGCTTTTGTTTTCTTTAAGATTTCATTTAATTTTTTCTCCATCAATGTATTTCCAACAGATCATATTCTCTAATTAGTAAACTTCATATCCTTACAATCATTTGCCAATTTAACCTGTGTTCCTTCTATAAGGGTTAATCCTAGTTCCCACCAATATGCCTTTAAGATCCTAACCTGTAGATGCCATCACAGGATTGAGCTACGCATATATCTCTTGAATCCATTTTGAAACTTTCAAGCTAGTTATTACCTATAGTACCTATTATAAGCATCTTTATTTTTTCTCTAGATGAGTGCGCAATGACAGAGAAAGGTTACCATTGACAGTCCGAACACATTTCCAATCATGCATTTCAATCACATCTCCTATATCTCCTTCAAAATATGCCCCTCTTCTCGCATTGCTTCCAAGACCTGACGATTGCCGAATAAGTGTTTCTGGACCTGTAACCACAAATAGCATTAGTGTACTGAAGAAATTAGCATTAGAAACATATGATATGTGATTATCCTTATTTTTTTGCATGCATAGCTTAAATGCTCAAAGCTCCTGATGGCTGTTGTACAACAAAATTGGACCTTAACCAAGCTCACTATGAATGTATGTCCATAGTAAGAATTCTTCACCTTCCATATTTGATATTGATTTTATCATATACATGCTTCTTCTATGTTATAATTTAGATCTTGAAACCATGTTTTAGTACATTGTTAAATTAGTGCAACAATTACTAAATGGTGGCATAGATTAGTCCTGCAAACTAACCATATCTTAAATGTAAATTGCTTCAAATGTGAAACCACAAAGTGAATAAATGACTATTATAAAATATGGTGAAGCAAATGCTAAAAGGTAAAAAACTTTGAGTCTAGCTATATGGTAAAGCAAATGCATGAGGTCACTATTGCATCAACGATATTTATCACTGGTGAGGGCTTCAGCTCACGTGCCAAAAAAATATTCATATCCAACAAGTGGCTCCAATGACTCACTTCTTAATCTATTATTTTCTTTATGACATATGTTTAGATGTGTTATTGTGGATATAAACATGTGTGATTTGAATAGATGATACAAAGTTTGAATACTAATTATATGTTTAAGTAAAAATCTAATGTTAAAATATGAATCAGTTAATGATTCTTAAAGTTTTAAATAAGATTATAGTTCATACACATCAATTTTGTTTACCCACTTTACAATTTTATGCTCATTCTATGTTTTCTTTAGCCTCAGGTTTTACAGGAGGATAGATATTTAGGGTGCTAGTCAGGTTCAACTAAAGTCGCTCAGTGATACTTAGATGTGCTGAAATAGGTATTGACCATTGATGATTTCACTCACTTATATTCCTTTTAGCATTTTAATGATACACAACTTAGATGTATTTAATCGATGTAATTTTAGGTCATATAAGCCAATAATAAAGATTGCCTCAAAGATAAGGGAGGAGAAAAATCAACCAAGAAGTGACTTCTTGCCAATGACCTATAACGCATGTGGGTCAAGTGAGAGGGGAAAGCTCTACAACCATGCCATTGCTAAGAACCCCAACAACCCCAACAAGTGCAGATTGATAGGACTTATGTCGAGTGAGGATGAAAGGACCTTAAGGATGATGATCGCTCAACAAGGTGATGGATAAGGGTGACAAACACAAAAAAAGAGAGATTATGTGGTAAAAATAGGAGACAAGTGATACCTATTGCTCTAATACCATACAATAACAACTAAACCTTATCCTACTAAGTTGGGTCGACTATATTGATCCATTGTGCTCTATCTCTACTATATCATCATCTATATTTGAATAAATTTTATTTTATTTTATCGTTGCTAATCAAGTTGTCTTCCTCTTCCTCGTTTAATGATTGTATTTGTTATAATTTCACATTGCTTAACTGGAACATTCATTGGTTGTCATGCTTGTACAATTTAAATGTGTCTCTTGGAGTTTTTCCTCAATAGGTGTAACCCTAACCCCTTCTCTCTTTATCTTGTCTATTTTCATATGTCCGCACATCCACCTTAACATCCTCATCTTTACAATTCTCATCTTCTACTTGTGTGCTCGAGTTATAATCCAACATTAGCTCCATATAACATAGCAAGTCTAACCACCATTTTATAGAACTTCCGTTTAAGTTTTAGAGATACCTTATGATAAGAAAGAGCACATGATGATTTTAGGGCTGTAATACCATGTTAAATGAAAAACAGTAATGAGCCTAGGTAGTCCTCTCTCTAACTATGTATATTATTAATCAATATAAAATTACAATAGGTCCATAGTATCAATGGTATTTATATTTAGGTGCTTAGGTCCATAGCATATGAAAAAGTAATAAGTTTACCCTTAAAAAAGATCTTAATTTGAACTTACCAATACATATGAATGCTAGACTTACAAATATCAAAGGAATCATAATATATTTAGACTAATATTTTTCCTAGTTTCTCCTAGCAGAAAATGATCTTATATTATATTGAATTGGAGCAACAATGTGCCATTGCATCACAAGAATTAATATCTTAGGGTGTGTTTGTTTAAAGAAAAAAAACCAATTTTCAATTTCTAACTTTCCTTTCCTAAAAATAAAAATAATAATAATAATAGAAGAGACATGTGAAGAGCAAACAAATCACGGACAAATCATATTGGAGTACACATAAAAAATCATGTGTTTGTATAAATCTAGCAACAATGTGCCATTACCTATCTTTTAACATTAATCATGGATGAACTTCCAGTACACATTAAAGACATGTTACCATGGTGTATGCTGTTTGTAGATGATATTATTTTAGTAGATGAGACATGGGAAGGAGTAAAAATTAAGCTCAAATCTCAGCGAGATACATTAGAAGTGAAAGATTTTAAGCTTAGTAGAGTAAAGACAGAATATATAGAATTTAAATTTAGCAATATTAGAAGTAGTAAGATAATTACACGTAAGGAGAGCTTTAAGTATTTAGAATCATTTTGTGGAAGGAGAGAGGGGTTGAGAGAGATGTTTTATATAGAATACAAGTGGAATGGTTGAAATAGAGAAGAGCAATGTTCTTTGTGATCGTAAAGTATCTCTAAAACTTAAAGAAAAATTCTACAAAATGATGGTTGAACCTGCTATGTTATATAAGACTAAATGTTGGGCTATGACTGAAACAAAAGTACAAGATGAGAGTCGTAGAGATGAGGATGTTAAGGTGGATGTGCGGATATATGAGGATGAACACGATAAGAAATGAGAATATTAGAGACAAAGTTAGTATTGCACCTATAATGAAAACTCTCAGAGATGCATTTAAGGTGGTACAAACATATACTTAAATGACTAATAAATGTTCTAGTTAGGTGATGTGAAACTATGACAAATACACACATTATATGAGAAAGACGAAAACCAAAGAAAACTTGTTTAGTAACGATAAAACAAGATAAAATTTATTTAAATATAGATGATGATATAGTAGGAGATAAAGCCTAATGACATATGAGGATTCATATTGCTCCCCGTCTAGTGGGATAAGGCTTGATTGTTTTGGTTGCTATATGCTTGATATTCCTTAAAAAAGAAGAAAATAATCACTTTTCATTACTAAATTGTTTTTAAATGAAATTGAAACATGCTTCAAGTTGATCAAGCAAGCATCTTTTGGTGTGTATTTCATATGAAGGCGGGAAATGTGAACAAAAATAAAATGATAGAAAGATTTCTCCAACAATATTTCCCTTTCATTTCCTTTGACAAAAAAAAAAGTAAGAAGTGAATGAAAGATCGGACTTAGTTTTCTTTTATATTACTTGTGTATGCTTTAAGGGAAAATTGATTATGTATGTAATAGACCTAAACTTCATACTTAAAAATTTTAATTTTTTTTGTTTTTGTTTTTAACAAATAAAATTTTGAAATTTAGAATTTCCTAGCATCCAAAATTGTCAATAAAATAAAATTGAGTTACAGATTAATAATGATGTCCAATAAATTTATAATTAGCGTTCAGTTTAGGGTTAACTTCAACATCCAAATAAGCTAAATCAATCTTATTTTGTATCTCTTACCTTGAAGACACATTTAAACAGCTATCAATAAGTTTATTTATTATTTTCATCTATTATGAAAACTAACAACAGAATTATAGTTTAAAATTTTTAATAAATCATTGTTTCCATTTCATAAACTTATGGCTAGTTTACTTGGGTAGAATAAGAGGGAAGAGAAGGGGAAGAGGAATAAGTTTTCCACATGAAAAAATCACTCATTGTGCATTTTTGTATTCATTTCATCCAAGTAAACAAGCTATATTGCTCCTGTGTGAGCATAGTAGAAAGTAACAGAATGTAGAACACTTAGAGCACATCATCAGATGCAATGTAAACATTGTTCCTCCCAGTTGGCTTGAAGCACTAGATCACATGCATGTTTAGAACTCTGAAACTGCCAAAAATATCAAATTCACACCTCCCACAAGACAAAACTAGAGATGTAAGAAAACAAATTCGAGAACTTTATCTTTTTTAGATGGCAGTAGAATGTTAACTTTGAGTGTACCCGTCAGAGAGGAAAGTGAAGACAAAAAAAACCTAAATGAAAGATCTAAAATTTTCAAGTGCAACCTTTACGAAGATACTTCAGACTTACATGTCACAAAACTTCCTCCAGAAAGTATTTCTATTTGCAAAATACCATGCAAACATTTATGAATCAACCCTCGGTTTCTAAAGTGATATATATGAAGCATAATGCATTTTAAATTGATCATTTGGCGATAAATGGGGATTCCATTTTACAATAAAATCTATAGAAAAGTAAAGAACTACATCCAGAAGCTTTGCTTACCTTTACCAATTTTTATCAATTTTTTCAAGCCTTTTGCATATCGCCTTACTCGGGGACGATGCCCTTCAAGATTAAACCTATTTGAATAAAAAACTCTATGAGACATGAGAACACAAAGGAAATTTATCTTCAATGTAAGTTCTAGTTAGAAACAGAGAACTGTTAAAATTATGTCACATCAGAAAATGAAACATACTCCCCATCCATGTTGAATCTTTGGCGGGTACTTCCCTTCAACAAGTTGTACTCAGCCTGCCACAGAAATAATGCCAGCATTGGAACAAGGGGGAAAAGTAAAAAGAAATGCAAGGACTATATTAGCATTGATAACTTTGTCTAAGGAATGATTCTTCCTAGCATGCAAAATAAGAAGAGAAGACACCCATCTGCCTAAATTTAAATAAATAATAGAATTGCTATGTAATCTCTTTGGATTATGACATTTGATTGTGAAGTGCTGCTAATGCTCAGGGCTGGTATTAACATGAAATTTCCAAGTTCGCAAAAATGAATTGAATCTTCAGTCAAAAAAATTGGTAGATAGTGCTACAAATTATTTATGTAAATTCAATGTGGATGCTGACATATTAGTCTCTTAAAAATCTTTAACTTCTCATTCTTGACATACTTTATGAGTTCTACATATGCCACTCTAATTCAAACATTAAGATGGAAATACAAATATGCTGATAAAGAAATTTTACATTTCTTACAGCTAAGTGTATTAAAGTTAATAGAGTTATTGGTATAGTAGGTTTAGTCACATAGTGGCAGTTACAAGTTTAAGGTTTTATATAAAACTGGCATATCAAAAGCCCAAAATTAGATTGATCATGACTTTTTTTTAACAAAAGTTGGTCTCTTGAAAATTTGCAAGGGCCTCTGTAATTTCTTTGTTGATTTTTTCACTAAATATCTCCATGATCCTCAAATGAATTGCAGTTATAACAAGTTTGGAACATAGATTATGCTCCTAAAAAATGCAAAAGACTAATATTATCGTCACCATCATCAATTCGTGATAGTTCCATCTATTTGGTTTAGTTACATGAATCGCCAAGTTGTGTAGAGGACTAATATGTAATTACATGAACAAGATTGGTTTAATTGTAAAATATAAACAATCATGTTATGTCTTTGCAGGATTAATGAAGAGTAAAATACAGTTTGTATATAAGCAAACAAAACACTGAACAACATTCCTATTATCATACCTGTTGCTTGGCCTGTTCAAATGCCTCCATCCACTTATGTGATTCTCTAGCAGAAGCACAAGCAATCTAGTAAGAGAGCATAAATCAACTAGCACAGTCAGCATCAAATATCTTGGTCAGATCATTTTTCTTCTGCGAAGAGCATTTAATAGAAACATATGCAGCTGAAATGACTAGGAATAGGAGAATAGACTAACACAAGCAAGGTAAAGAAGGTGAAATTTTTAAAGAACTAAACATTTTGAAAATGAAAAAAAATGAGACCGAGAAATACACTTCTGCCATTGTCTCATTTAAAACTATAGTATACAAGGCTGGACTACTGTTTGAGGTAGCTAGTTCAATGTCATGGAATCTTTTTTAGCCGCAGAGTTTTAGTAAAGTAGATTTCCTACTGCAATTTTGCATTTTGATAAAAAAAAAACATATCATCATATATACATAATACACAACACATTGTGTAAAATCAATTTAAATAGAACATTAGCTTACTTCTCCCAGTTTTCTTTGTTCCAACCGATTGTAAAATCTCAGAACATACAGTTCCTGCTAGAAGGTAATCTTAAGATTAGAGATCTTGAAAAATTGTGTGACACCGCAAAGGGAAAAAGAGAAAACAAAGAAACAGATATCACGAAGCATACTGGAGTTTTGCACATTTTTCAAACATACTACAAATCACTAAGACCACGCAACGGTTGCCCCTTGAGTGAAAGATGAAAGTTTGAGTATTACCCCATGATTGATGTTACGGCGCCCTACGTCCTCAACATTGAGAGTATGACTTATAGCTCCTTTCCTAATTGGTTTCTGTTGCAAAAACAAAAAGGAAAAACACACGTAAATATACTGATACTACATATCTAATGTAACCTTACATGGAGCAAAATAAGAGAGAAAATAGTAGTCAGATTCACTTTCAGATTCATATCTAACTACTAATTAATATCATCTCAACAGTAAAAAAAATCAAAGCCGTCAGTAAAGTCCAAGAACAGCTCCTTCATGGACATAACCGAAGCATAAGTTATGGCAACAGGCTTTTGTTTGCAGGGTGACCGCAGGCTTTTTACCAAACTTCCACGGATGATAGCAAACGCTTCAGGTTAGCAAAGGATTTTGCATATTACCATATCAAGATCACAATTAAGTATCAATTACCTTGTTACTTCACTTTTTATTAAAGAATCAGAAAACATAAGTTACTTAATTCATCGAAGGTCAGTCAAATTATTCACCGACCAGTAAATGCATTGTAGAAACAATTTCGTCGACAGAAAAGCTAATCAACCCAAAAAACTAACTAGGAAAAATAACAATAATAACAACGAAAACTCGAGGAACAGAAAATGAAGGAACCCATCAAGAATTCATTCCACTCACCATGCCAGGGTGCTCTTCGGGGTCCCTCTTGTACATGACGATGTACGCCCCTCTGAGGACGAGGTATCGGAGATGGCAATACTCATGGCCGACAGTGTTCACCCCAAGGTGGTAGACCCAGCCGCCATAGTGGATCTCCCTGCCGCTTCCACCGACGAAGGGGCTACCGTCGGATCCGTGGCCCTCCTTGTCGGATAACGCCTCGGCGGCGACCGCCGCCTGGGTCGCCTTCTCCTCCTCCATCACAGCAGCGACCTCGATTCCTCCCCCTGGCGCCGAGAAGCCCTACGGATGCCGATTCCCGGAGTGCCCGAGGAAATCTACAGAGGATCGTCTCAATGGAGAAAGAGATCAGAACCGAGACAGTTTATAATTGATTCTTTTTTTCGGCGTTAGTACTCTTCCGCCAGTCGGTAGAACTTAGAAGCCGTTGTCGTAGCCAACTTGCTAGTTGTACTTGTCATCGATACGTTCAAAACCGAGTAGGAGGGACGCGTGGAGAATTTTGCCGTCGAGGATGACACGCTCTGGGAGGCATTTCAAAGCCTTGTTGTCTGCTTCAACCAATCGTTCGAGGGAAATCGGGTGGCGCGTGATCCGTAGGAAACAGGAGATCTGGGATGCCTCCTGATCGGGGGGGACCATCCTGGGTTACAATTCGGACCGGATTTGCACAGTTGTGAGGAGTAGAACTGCAGGCATGAACCGGCTGTTGTTTCTCGGTACACGTAGAAGATTGCACCTAGTTTATTTGATTATTTAAAGATATAAAAGTACCTTCCTAATTTTCACCAAGGTAACTCCCAAGTTGGTTAAATGCTTCAATAAATATTTAAGAGATTTAAAATTTACAATGCATTATAGAGAATTTTCTCTTCAGTGAAAAATAAATTTAAAAATATTAATCATTTAGATAAATCTCTATTAATATTTCTTAATTTACCTTGATTATTGTTGAAAATTTTTAATGGACTAGACTTATCACCTCTAAAATTAATTGGTTTGAAGAATTAGATATTTGGATTATAAAAAATATATATACCAAGGTTGATCTTAGCACCCCAAGAATATAGTCAAGTTGATACTTAGGTGATAAATTATGGGGGACATGTTCTTAAAAAAAAAAATTCCTCCTACCTCTTAGTCAACTTAGCAGTTGGCTATAAGTTCACTCCATAATTTACCTCATTTTATATAATTTAGGGACGGATTGTGAGAGAGTGATAAATTATCATATAAGAGCAAATATCAAATTCCTAGGGAAACAATTTTGTAGGAAATAAAATCTCTCTCAAAAAGTCACTCTCCCTTCATCTCATTGTACGATCGACGGTAAGGATCACTTGACATGAGCAAATCATATTTTATCATACAAAGATTAATCTTAGCCCCATAGCTACGATACAATAACAACAACGCTCTAATAGTTCCCAAACACTCATTGTTTTGTTTGAGTCTCAATTATACAGTAAGATGAAAAATCTAGAACATTAACGGCGGACCAAGAATCACTTGTGCTTTCGAATTTACGAAAGATTAGTCCATACCAAAAGCAACCTAATAAAAAAAATGTCGATCTGAAATTATTCGGAAAGGCACATTAGGTAGAAAGTAGGATGACAGGTGTAGTTGCTTTAATAGAGCATTACCAATCCAACCCCGAAACATAAGAGTAAGTCAACAAAGAACAGTGAGGTTAGACAGAGAATCACGGTTTAATTAATATGACGTTGAGCTCTTCCAGATACTCGTTTACTATTGTTGAGCCACCAAAAACGAAAACAAAAACAAACAGACGTTTTAAAAAATAATTTATGAAGTTCGAGTTCTTGGCCAAAAAAAAAAAAAAAAGTCAACTATTTTTTTTTTTTACTATTGTATAATCTCTGAAAATCATTTGTTAAAATGAAAGACAAATTTCCTATCAATTAATACTTGTATATTTAACTTTTCTACTCTAATAAAGCGTATAATGTAATCAATTTTATAATATAATATAATATAATTTATATTATATTACTATATTTAAAAATGGGTTGAATGTAATCTTTAATTATATGATGATTATATTCTTTTATTTGATATCATTTAATTTTTATAATAAATATAATTTATATAATTATAAAATGATAGAAATATTCTTTGCCACTGGTCGGCCGGAGGCGACCAACAGCGGTCGGCCGACGGT
>JBAMIE010163477.1:0-28112 GCA_037177295.1 Kaempferia parviflora | reverse complement strand
ACAGACTTACAATTAAGGTACGTTGGACTTCTAAATCACCTACTATGAGTACTTCCTGATTTACCTTGATAATCAGTAGAAAATTTTCATGAGATCGGACCGGTCACTCTCAAAGATAGTCAATGAGACTAACTGAGTTTAGAAATTTAATCCTTAAATTATTATAATAAAATAATTTAAATGGACGGATGAATCCTTCGATAGATCGTAAGTAATTACGATTAGATTGTGAACTCAATCCGACTATAACTATGGTAAAAAGTAATTTGCTTACCTACCATTCTTACTAATTTATTTTTAGATCAATATAAGAAAGATAAATTATGAATAATTACTGGTATTAATACAAATTCATGTAAAATTGACACGGGATGTAGGCCATCCCTGATCCGTAAAACTATGGACCAGGGATGGACTCAATAAATTGGGCATCTTATTAGGCAGAATAACACTATAAATGTTAGGGAAAAAAAAAAAAAAAAAAAACACAGCAGCACCTTCCTCCCCTCATTAATCCCGCTTATAAATTGTTCGATGGAATGCTCGACCCACGTTTGACATCAGAATTGTCTCGTGGGCGGCACAGGCGACGATGGCGATGGCCACGAAGAAGGGCCCGTGGACGGAGGAGGAGGACGCCCGATTGGTGTGGTTCGTGCGCTTGTTCGGCGAACGCCGATGGGATCACTTAGCGCAGGTATCAGGTTTGAGCGGTGGTGGGGGATCCATGAAGGCGACCGACCATTAATTAGGGTTTTAGGAAGCGATCCATGATCGACGTAATGCTTTTTTTTTTGAGTTGATTTGCATGGTTGCGCGGATGTATGTGTGTTGTTGTAGGGCTCAACAGGCTGGGGAAGAGCTGCAGGCTGCGCTGGATCAATTACCTTCATCCCGGACTCAAGCATGGCCGATTCGCCCCTGAGGAAGAGCAGCTCGTGATCCAACTCCATGCCAAATGGGGCAACAGGTTTGTGCTTTTTACATGAGTGGTCTCAACTCTGAAGGATTTCCTTTTCCCTTCCTTGTCTGCTGCTGAGCTAATTTTGTGCTTCGATTTAAGAAGCCTGGATTTTGGAGGAAAACAAAGTCTTTGAAATTCTTAACTTGTATGATCCGTGCAAAGATTTGATCTTTCTCTTCCTTGGTTAAGCATGCCCTGTTTGTTTGGGAGAGTAGGTTTAGGTGATTGAAATTGACATCAGACCCACTGTTTAATCCATAGTTTAGTTATGATTCTCTGTGTTTGGAATACTAGAAACTATTGAAATTTTATGGGCAAAAACTAGGATTTTTGTTTGATTGAAAGTAGCTAATAAGTATTCTTCCTTTTTCTTTTTCTTGAGCCGCAAGAATCAAAATCAAATTCTTGAAATTTTCATCTATCCATAGTTTAGTGTGCTTATTGTCTATGCTCGCTCACTTAGTGACCTTTGTATTTGTCCAATCATTTTAACTAGATTACTCAAGGAAACAGAAGGAGAGTTCACTGAGACAGTTTTTAGTTTCATCCCATAGTATCAAAACTGAAAGTTTACTGTGTTTTTTCCCCTTTTGTTCATATAATTACAGATTAGAAATGGCTTGTATTTATATCCTTTCTCTCTTAAGTTGGTTTTAGTTTCTTAATTGAAATTTGGTGGATAAAGAGAAATTTACCAACCTGAAAGTGATCTCTTATTGAAACCTGGAGATAGTTGAGCTGCACAATTTGTTCTCCGCTTCACCTAGTGCATGCATAGTTTTGATCCATTTTATGCACAATTTCAGTGGTAAAAGAGACATAATTAATCTATCTATGTAGCGCAACCACAGCTTCTAGTCTTAGTTATTACTCATGATGCATGATGAAACTGCAGGTGGTCTCAGATTGCACGTTCCCTCCCTGGTCGTACCGATAACGAGATCAAGAACTACTGGAGGACTCACAAGCGCAAGAAGGCACAACAGTTGAATCTGTTGAGCTCGCCGTCCTGCTCGTCATCTTCATCATCTTCCTCTGCTAACATATCAAAGCATGAGATAGAAAGCATGGTGGAAGAAGGTACTTCTGCTGCTGCAGCATTTGAAGTGCATGAGGGCGTGAAGGTCTACAACATGGATCAGATATGGGATGAGATTGCTGCCTCGGAGTCATTTTGCGAGGTGGAAGATGATGAGTTTAAGATGAACACGAGTATGGATGATGATTTCATGCACGAGTTTTAACTCTCTAGCAAAGCAAATAGCTCGTCTACTTATCACTGATGGATTAACTAATTGGCCCTGTTCTTGCATTGTCCATATCCAATTTGCTTTTGTAATGTAAGCTTGATTTAGGACTCAGAAATAGGATCCTTTTATGAACTTATAACCTTGTTTGTTGATGACAAAGTAGACATGAAGATGATCTGTTTATGTAATCTTTTGTTTGACACACTGAACTCTGGTTGATCAAAAAATTTTGTTCAGATTATTTATTTATTATTATTATTCTTGTGAAAGGATAATACCTTAATTATGATACCAAATAAAATACAAATAGAGGAAGATAATGCACAGTGGTTGTGACAAGCCATCAATGCACTACTCCAAAAGCTTGGTGGCCCTTCTAATGTTAGTGGGGGCTTTGGCTGATCTGTGCATGAATTTATCTTTAGATTAAACTAGGGCGGCTAGTGCTTCATCACGAGACAAAACTGAGGTCAGACTTCCTTTCTATCACAATAGTTTAACACTGAAACAGTGTCATTGAAAATGTTAAAATAGTGGATATCTAAATATAATCAACATAAATATTTTTTTTTCTTTTCAATAAACTTAATTTAAAATGTTGTTTTTTCAAAGGATAAAATAAAGTAACAGTCAGATAAAATTTAAAATAACAAACTATAAAACTTGCATCTTGGGGTTTTATTTTTAGAATAACAATTACGTTGTGTTAGACATACATTCAGATAAACATCCTATTTTAAATAGTGGAGCAAGGTTATCTGCTTGGGCTAATTAAGATTAGAACTTATCTAGCTTACGTTGCTCGTAGACAGATAACGTAAGATAATACCTACGCTTTAAGGGGCGCATAATCCAAGAGAATCGTAGCCACGTCAAACCGCCCATGATTTAGTAGTGTTTCTAAAGTGTTATGATAAAAGTGTAACTAAGATGAACATCCCTCATCAATGTGGTTAAATAATGAGTTCAGATTCTGGTCTACTTTTCTGTAGTCCCTTTCTGGTACTTTTCTGTAGTCTCTTTCTGGTCTGCATCACGAGGACCATTTGATCAGATCAGGAGAGATCAATACATGAATCTATGATCTGATCCAACGGTCCTCGTGATGTGGACCAGGAATGGACCACAGAAAAGTGGACCAGAAGATCCCAACTGTTAAATAATGGTTCATTATTAGCTGCGACGTGTCTAAAATGGACCTAAGAATGTTGACTGTTTGAATAAACTTCTTATTTTCTGATTTATCTTCGTGACAGATGAAAAATTTTCATAAAATTGAATCAATGGATTAATCAATTTGAATAGTTAAATAACTGATGCCAATTTAAAAAAAAAAAAATCAACAATCAAATCAAATAGTATGTAATGTATATGAAGTGTACGCATTAATCTTAAATGTTTGGAAAATCCCAAAGCATTTCTAATGAAATAAATATTTATCCTTCACACAAGTTTTCCAAATTGATCCCAAAAGTATCCTCATTTTGTAGCTGTGTAACATAATTATTAGTAAGTTTCAAATCAGCTGGTGTTCTTCAAAAAGATAATTTAGTGTTTTTGTAAAAGATTAATGTCCAAGCAATGGATCCATAATAGTTGGAGTAATTCAACCACACGTTAAATTGAAACAAGAGTTCAAATCCCTGGGACATGGTGTGTGATAATGAGAGATAAGATAACCCTGTATATAGTGCAATAAGTGATACTACAAGCTATCATGTAATGTTTAAACCACTCGTGATACTGAACCATCTGCCTGACCCATCTAAGTTTTCAAATTTACTCTGATGGCCGATTAAAAATTTTCATAAACCCAGACCAATCACCTTTAAGATTAATCGATTGGTAGAACTAGATACTTGGATTAAAAGGGGGAAAACAAAAAGCAAAACAAGAAAAAAGAAACAGGCCATTCATCATAAGACCCACAAGACTAGCAGCCACTTCATTGTTCTGCTTAAATGGGCCTAACATTCTGAAATTTCCAAAATGAGTCCCATCATTTTATTTGTAGCGACAGGATATCAGAACTACAAACAAAATAAATTCTAGAAACTAAATACAATATACAAGCCAAGCTACCGATTTTGGCACGAATCAACCAACTGGGTCGAGTACATCAGTGAGATCATAAACGCCCAAGATTCAAGTAGACCTGGCAGTATTGATCAGTAATTTGGAAAAGATAGATGAATGATGAAACAGCACAAACCCCATTGGAATTTTGTACTGGCTGGGAGACAGCAGGTAATCTTTCTTTCTGTTCAGGGAAGATTCACCAGTCTTCAAGCGGCAAAATAGATGAAGACACTCTCCAAAAAGGCAATCACAACAAGAATCCCGATATCTAATTAGAATCAGAGTCTACTGGCTCTATTGGCATGTACAACAATCGAGCCCTAGCAGACCGGGGCTGCTTTGGATGTGAGAAAGGATTGCAAAATCTTTCTAAATTTGATTTGCTTGCTCCATTTCCACTACCCATGCCCAACAATAAAGCTGCTGCACCGTAAGATGAAACAAGACGACGACGACAGGTAAAACACTAATAATTCAAATAAAAGTAAATTGGGTAACAAGTCATATATGGAAACAATAACAAGTGCAGATATAAAAGCAAAATCATAAACATATTGAAGCTAAGAGCAAGGTGAAGTAGAGGGCAGCAAAATAAAAGAATCAACAGGACAAAGCCAGAATGAGGAGGGTTATATAATAATCGTATATATGCACCTTAAAAATTTATGTACAGCTGTATTATATAAAATAGAAGAATCAGGTCTTTCAGCCATGTTAAGCAGCCTATGGTATAAGTGTCGAACACGGATATGGTTCTAGGTAATCTCGCACTGTGAGTGCTGGGATAGAGGAAGAGCCCAAGAAGCATAACATTTCACTGTATAGAAAACACATAAAACAGGGCCCTACTTGTATGAGTAGCCTAGCTTTATGGGGGTATAAACAAAAGAAGTGCCCAAAACAATATAGCTTCAAATTCAATTAAACATCTGAGATCTGACATTTACCGGGATAGAACAGTCCAACTATCATAGCGTTTATGCCCCAAGAGCACATAAAATATGCACCTAGTTCTATAACAACTAATGAAGTTTATATTGCAGATAGCCTGTACAACAGAAAGTGTGCCTGATCAAGTGAGGTAGTAATTCAAATTTACTGAAAAGCAGACATTTCTTGTTACTATAAATGTTTACATATGACCTAGGTTATGTACTTCCTGTATCATAAAGGCAATGCAAAGCATGAATTAAGAAGCTGAACCTTCGACAACTAGGAGTCTACAACATACAGAAAAGAGAGATTTGATGTTAAAACTTGTTTCGATTAGTTCATGTTCTAGGAAGATTGAAGCACACAATATAGAAGCAGTGTAGCCATTTTATTGGGTAGGTACATACCTGTTTCTTCTAATGGTTCAATTCTTTTATCCCTTGATGAAGACTGCTGCTTTGGCCTTGACCTATTAACAGAAGCAGATTCATTTCTACCTCCAGCGGCAAGCGTAAGTGATATCCAGTCATCAGAAGCGGCCCCATTTGGCACTTCTAGGTGTTCACTCGTGCTACACTGCAGAGGAGCAGAAGTTGGTTCGGTGGGTAGAAAAATTTGCAGAGAAGGGTCATTACTGGGAAATGCCAGAGGATTATCAATCAAGTTTCCATGGACCTCAGAATGTGAATGACAAGCAGAATAGTCTATGGTTTCTGAAGCACCCCCCAAACTACCATTGGATGCTAAATTATACCCATGAACTGATGTACAGTCAAGGGTATTATGTGCACCGACTAAAGGATCTTGTACTTCACTGTTCATTTCAAATAGTTGGAAGCCAGAACTCGTTTGAGGGCATGTTTGCATTGACCAAATGGGTATGCCAAAATCATCAGAACTGTTTTCAAATAAACCAAGACCAGAACTCCCAATAGTTGTAAGGCCCGTGTCTTCAGTGTATCTTTCTGAAACACCAGTATTAACTGAAAAAGGAATTTCACTATCAACAGTAGGATGAGAATCATAAGCAGCTTTAGGGGAAATTAAATTAGGTCTGTCATCATAATCATCAGAGTCGCTAAGAATGATAATATCCGTGTTCTTTGATGATGCGGGAGGGCCTCCACTCTCAATATTGTATGTCGGATCAAAATCAAGATTTGGATAATCAAGATCATGGCCATCATTCAAAGAAAGCCCATAATTCTCAAGAGTATCATGATTGTCACTTTGGCCTTCCACATCTACATAACTACCAGCAGGACTACTGCTCAAAGGGATTATTGAACTGTGATCTTCATGATCAGTGAAAACATGACTAGGAGAGGACAGAGGCTTCTTACTAACCTCCCAAACTCCCTCTCGATTTCGCTTTAACCTCAAACTTGTATGCCCTTTTGGAGTATCTTCCTTAACAGGTTTTATATCCCCCAAATCAGCCGTAACCTCTGTGTGTGTGTCAACGGGAAGGTAACTATCAGGCAGATGCCACTTAGAAAGACTGGTACACACGCCTTCATTCTTAACACGCCAGGAACCATCAGGTTTAACATCAATCTCAGTTACATCTTCTCCACAATTTTGCAACTGTATCAAAAGGGAAAAATCGATAAAAATAGATCAAATAAACAAACTATAAGTTAATTGAAAAAAAAAAAACACCGACCAAGGATGTAATGCGATTGAAATAGGGATCAACAATGATGCTCTCAAGGGAATAATTTTGGAGACATATTGGGCATTGCCACTGCATCAAAAAAATAATAAGAAATTGGTATGAAGTTAAATAAATAACATGTAAAGACAAGCATGTACAACAAAAACCTTCCGAGAGCGTTGATTAAGTTCCACGAAAGCCTCTAAGTCAAAACATCCCATGTGCATGCAAGGCTTAAACCTGCCTGCTGTCCTTATCCGAGATCCACTCATCTGTCAAAAAAAAGTAATTTACAATTAAAAGAAGTCCTTCCACAAATTGATGGTTTCAAAAAAATGCCTGCGTAGTGGGTATGATATAACCAGGATTCCCTTGGTCCGGAATGGACCAGATAGTAAAAAATGAGTATAGCTATGAGTGGTTACAATTGAAATGGCAAGGCATCGAACCCTTTATAGAAATTTTGGTTGATGTTTGTCCCAGTATACAATGAAAATTCAGTACACCATTTTCACCCACAAATTCAACCAATATTTTTTAAGTTTTTGGAAGTTGAACAATTTCATTTTCATCTTAACCATGACAATGGTAGAATTTAAAAACAAAGTAACCATATCATAGTTGATCATAATGCACAAGATTAAGCCAGCTAATGACATCACATGAATGATAAACTGGCGTGAAATTAGAATCCCTAAAATAATGCATACAGAGAGTCAAAAATAATGCTCAATCTTCAAAAAATGACTAAAAAAGATCAAGGATCATCTAAACTTACAATAGTTTGTTCCTAAAGAGAACAATTATAATTATGTAACATTCAAGAGATGTAATGAAGGCATAGTCAAATAAATTAGATAGACAGGCATCCTTAGCGGTGTCAATGGGCTGGCACAACTCAGGCCCCATGATGAGTTGGGCTGGATCGAGCCCAACCCCAAGGCCAATTCGGGCCATTAAGGGTGGAGCCGGTGTCACCCCATGACAACCCATGGCAAGAGTAGCCAACACAAGTTTACAGACAAGATGAAGTTGTGTCAGCCCAGCAAGACATAATCAACATCGGTATACCCCTGTCATGTTAGCAACCTCAAGCTCTCCACAGGTGTCATCCACACTCGATGTCCTCACCTTTACCTTTAATTTTGTTGTTCTACTTCAATCAGACAATGCACCTGAACCTTAGATCCGCATATCTTGTCTTCTTCATCTACTTGCACACACTTCAGTTTGATCTGCACACAACCAGACGGTCTCAGCCACCTCATTCTTTTGAATCTGATCAGATATGATCTTTGCAATCCATCCTTATATGCATTAATCCTCGTGTTACCTTGATTCTTCCTCTGACAATGATGTCTGCATCATCTCCTACACTGATTTATGGCATCATAGTTCTCACTGTGTATTATGTTATAGAGCTCATGTCACGGTCAAGTTCTTTTTTTTTCATGTTGTGATTGCCATAAAAAGTCTTCCACCATTTGTTTGAATCTGTTTGAATTGCACCTCTTCATTCATATATTATCTTCAAGCAAAGACAACTTGATACCAACGTCTATGGTGTGTTTTTATTAGATATACGAGTCTGTGAAGAGGTGCATTTCTTATTAAGCTATTCCCCTGAGTTACAACAGATTCTCTTTTGGATCAACTTAAATTTTTAATGTACTTATTTTCCCACTTTCCCTACCACACCAAGTCTGTAGTTGAAGTGTTTTTATCCCTATCCCATTATTTAAACAACACTAAAAACTCAACCACTTCGAAATTACAACAGAAAACACAACCTGAGCTTATTACTATTGCTCATTGTGATTTAACTGCCTACCACAAACTCTCCGTCTTCTAGGTTCCATCCTAGATTATGATCTTTTCATTGCAATGAGGGAATGTACTCGGAAGTGCACCAACTCAATTTGCTAGTCCATAAATATACTTTCTTGGTGTTGAACACCCCGCTTTTATTTCTTCTTTGCTTTAGCTAAAGTTTCTCAGACTATTTCACTCTATTTGATCTGCATTAGAGACTACAATAGGTGAAATTAAAACGTGAATTAAAATAAGGCATGAGAAGTAATCATTATTTATGCAGAAAAGTCTATCTTAATTGATGACAAAGGAGTTTAAAAAAATATATGGTATGGACTAATTTTATCTTTTCTCACTATACCATTTGTATTTTCATGGATTCTGAATCAGCCTGATATCCATAATATTTCCCTCTATGGTGATCCTGGTGATGAGGTACATATTGAGCAAACTCCTAGATTTGCTTAGGAGGAAAAGGGTCTTAACATGGTTGCAATAATTGATAGCAACATTGGATGGTCAAAAAACTTTGGTATTGGTCATTATCAAACCATAGACTAATTAGAATAGAATAAGCAAAACATAACAAGAACAATATGTTTAATAGGAAAACTAAACAATCATAACAACTAATCTGAAATCTTAATTATAAAAATAGCATGAAAAATAAATGATAACAATAGTAATAATATCAATAATAAATCATTAAGCATACTAAAATGATTTTTTATATTAAAACTATTAATTTAATGATACTAAATGTAACTAATCCAATATTAATTAATAATGTATGTACTATTATCAACAATAACAATGAATATATTATTCTACATTATCCAATAATCATCAGTAATTAATAACAGGAACATATTAGTATCGTTATTAATATTAGTTATTTACATGAATAATTATATGTTAGCCATCACTGTTCTCATACAGTCCTTGTCATCATGATTTCTACCTACTATTGAAAATACACCAGCTTAGGAAACTCTTGTAGCCCAAAGAGTTGAATATACTGTTGCTCCTCCCTCTCATAATCTCCACATATCAACTGAGATTATATCCATCTCCACATTTGGTCATGTGTCCGCACAAAGATGATTTGTTGGTGACCTGGGTTTGTCTTCTCTTTTGGATTCAATTTCTTCTCCTTCCCCATTTCCTTACCCAACTTGGACTAAGACTCTACCCCATTGAAGAGTTGTTTAGAATCATCCAATCAAGTGAGGTTTCGTATAATATTGGTCAATTGTTTAGGGAAAAAAATCATTAATTCTTCCAAATCATGCTCGATTTAGTCGATTTTGATTAATGTGGTGAACTTTTAGCCGTTTGCTTTATTGATCTAGTAGAACTGAAGGGATTCCGAAGTGTGCCTAATTTCTTATCATTTGTCAATTTTGATCCATCTTATTGATTTGTATCGGAATTGACCATGATTGCTAACCATGCCTCATGTACATTGAACAGGCAGTTCTATGCTGAAGCAATCTTCCAGATCATGGTAAACTAAATTTAGTTCTGCTGTTTTCAGTTTGGTATATCAAAAGGCTAGCAAAGCATTATGTCACAAATCACATCTGGATTTGGGCAAGGGATTTAGATAAATAATATTATAATTACATGTGAAGACACCAGAAGAAAATGTGTGGGATATGTGCATTGAGGAATTCTATTGGCATTAAAGCAGTTCAATCAGGATATATCTATATTTTTTAGAAAAAATATTGCTTGAAAAGGTTGGTACGATAAGTCCCAAACATGTCAACACTTTTATGGATTCAAAAGTTGAGTTAATATAAAGATAGAGGGATCATTATCTGACTCAAAATTATCAAAACCTAGGTGGTAAATAGAATTAACTTAGGGATATTAGAAATCTACCATGTTATTGTGCTCTAGGACAAAATCGAATATCATGAAAAAGTATAAAAGCATAATAAAATATCAAAAATACATGATATAGTAGCCCTCACTACATTTAATTGTATTTGGCTAAACCAAATAGAAGCTGAGCAATAATCTTACTAAACCAATGAAGCTATATCATGGTAATAAAGTTATGCACGTGGTCTCCAAACCAGTGTTTCAAGAGAGGAAAAAACACGCCAATAGATTCTCATTAGATTAAAAAGCAATCTAAGGCGATGATTAACTCATTTGATAGTTCCAATAAAAATTTGGAATATTTATTAAGTCTTTGAGAGGTCCTAGAAGAATTGAATATATATGCAATAGGCGGAGATTCAGACAGCTTGGCGAATAGTGTTGAAGACCTACTTGTAAATTGTAATTATATTTATATACAAGTAGAGGGGCGTATCAGGGTTTTGATTTTGATTCTTGGCCATTGGCTGATTCCAAAAATTAAATTATTGCCCAAGGAAACCACCAAACAAGATAGTAGCTCAATTGGTGTTATTTAAATAATATTGCATAATATGAACATTTATAGTCTAAGATCTTCCACGTACAGGACAACGGAGATTGACTGTAACACAATCAGCAACCACTTCTATATCACTATCATCAGCATCATCGGTAGCAGTTCCACCACCAATGCAACGACAGACACGAGCAAGTGCAGTTTCAAAGCTTTCACCATCTTCCTCCTTGGGAACCAAACTACGAACCTGAAACAAGTAAGAGGAACCTTAAAAAATAAACAGCAGGTTCCAAATAGCTAACAAGATAGAAGACTACAAGACACGAAAAAATAAGAGATAATGGTTACATTGTGAAAATTCAGAAAAGGTGGGGAAATGGAAATAAAAACTAAAGATGGGAGCCTGTTTATACCATAAATTTCTCTATATTTCCTGTTTCAACTGGAAAGAATTGGTGAGAAGTTGTTCAATTGAAATTTAAACAGGCCCTTCCAGTTTCCATCTTAGAAATGTCAATAATAGTTCTCTGTTGAGTATTCAATTTTGGTGAGATGTATCCTTTCTAGGGTGTGTCCATTTGGTTCAAAGCAAATTAAACCAAAGCAAAAGAATTCAACATGTAGTAGTAAACGTTTTACAAATTGAACAACCAAATTACCATAAAAGAACTGAACAAAATGTCCCTAAGGGCTAAGGATGCGTTATCCTACAAGGGAAGGAAACCTAGAAGGAAATAAGGGGACAGAACATTTTCCACTTACACTGTTCCTCTCTTTCCATTACATTACCTCCATCCAATTTCATCAGGAATCCCCCTCTCGCATGGAATGGAGCTCAAATATGAGCTTAAAATGATATTAAAAATCATTTAAAATCTACTTCTAGTTTATGTTTTTCCTTTTTTATCTTTAATGAATACATTTTTAAAAATTTGCCATCCCTCTTTCTTTCCATCAAAGGAAAATTGAATGGAAAATATTTCGCAATCCTTTTTCTGTATTTTTTTTTCTCTACTGTTTTCTTTCCCTAGCCGTTTCCTTTCTTGGTAGGAAATTAGAGGGTTTAGTTTGGATCAGCTAAATGTGCACTGAGTATATATAGTTCTTATTAAAAATAGTTAATTGTGGCTACTTCTCGAATAGTTAGGCTTTTCAATTGGTACAGTTTGAAATTAAGAAAACTGAACATAAACATAAATCTGAATGAATGTTTGGCTACATTCGGTTCCAATTTCTTGGTTTATACCAAATAAGATTTACCCAACTAAAACAAATCAAGCTAAAATACCAACTAAACCAAATTGAACCAAACCAATTCATATTAGATTTGATTGCAAATTGAACCAAATTTAAACTTTTTAGGCATTGGACCAAAACCAAATCTTTGACTTCAGTTAGGAACATATATTGTAATACTTACTTTAAAGTTTAACTATTAGTAATTTCAGAATAAAAACTATTTAGGAATTTACAAGTAATTAATATTTACTTTAGCTACTGGATGACAATTTGGTATGTTTGAAATTAAACAAAAACAGAACCAAACAAAAAATGTATATAAAATTGAAATGTATCAGTATGCTTCTTTTTCTTATCCTGATCAAGTTTTCTTGCAAATAAGAAAATTTTCTTTCTCAATTTCATTGCAAAAAGATCAACATTTCTCGAGAACTAAACAGATCCTCAGTTTCCTCAAGAAAGGTTATTTTCTAAGCTTAACTACGTGATAATGTGCCCCTAATAATATGATAGCAGCTGGGTGCCTGACTTAACTATTTAACGAAGAATATGTTAATCCTTGCATATTAATAAGATAAGTGTGTATGAAACAATAATTAATTTTTAAAATACCCAAAGGACTAGACCAATAACAAACTAATGCAACACCATCAGTCATTTATAAGATGCAAGGCAAACTTGAGCAAATACCTGATGCACTGACCTCCTCCTTACAAGTCTGATTCCAAAGCAGAATACTCGAGTATCACGCCATGATAAATTAATTTTGTTGATTCCTTCCTTGCAGAATGTATTGATCTGAAAAGACCAAATAAACCAACTGAAGGAATAATTAAACAGGAAGCCAAAATTGCTTAAGATAAGCAATTCAAAGAATTAGCTCACATATTACAACATTAAGCTACGATGTGTATGCAGAAAGAAGTTATGATGCCATATTACCAGTCATAAGATGCCTAGTCTAGGTATATCTCTTACTTCCGATGTGTTTTTCATGCACGTGCTTGTGTATATAGGGGTATCAATTATGAGAAAGTCTGTCACATGTTCATCACACTTATACAGTTCCAAAGAACAATATTAAGCGTAAACAAAGAGTAAATTGCTAGAACAGGTGGTTTAACTTTGATAAGTATACTTTCTTCAATGCCTATGCACATTTCTACAAGCAAATGGTAAAAGAAATCCATATGGGTTTAGCTCATTCTTAAAATTAGTGAAACTTGAATAAATAACCAAACTAGTATGATAACTACGTCTTCCAGGACCTATGTAAAACAAGAGTATAATGCAACTGTTTTTTCCAATTAAATCTCATTTATACCACAAGAAGTGATAGTTCCAACTTCCAAGAGCAAAAAGATGGTTCAAAAGATGCATTTATAACATAGCACAGGCAGCAAATAATTGATTTACAGGGCATAAATTCAGACCATCCACAGGATGATTGATGAAAGTTTGTTATTGTTGTAATGCACTTCAAATGGTAATAATGTGCATCAAGGAATGAAAGGACTGACCAGTGGACCATCATCCCGACCGTTGATACCCAACAACTGAGACCCTGGTCTGTTTACCACCCGGACTGCAACCCCTGTGGAAAATGGAAGCATCAGCAGACATATAGCCAAAATAATCAAGCATGTCAAATTTGCTCTTGGTATAATGCAACATATCATCACAAAAAAAAATCTATTCAATCTGCAGTGAGCAGAGCACTAGATATTAGACAATGGTTATCCCTAATTCACTATATCCATCGATGCAAATCTTAAACACATGAAAAAATGGGAAAATTTTAGATTATGAATACAAAGCAAAACACGATAAACAAACTCAACAAATTTACATTAATGCTAGACAAAAAATGCTAAACATTATCAAAAGATCAGCAAAAGATCAGAATGTATGTACCATTGACTTGCAATTCTGCATACTGTGGCCAGTGCATTCTGAATGGAACCTTATCATTGAGTAGTAGACACCAAACCTGCACAATATACACAAACAAACTGATCCATTGCGATCCTCTTTTTTCTTAATATCATACGCCAGCAGCAATAGAAGTGTTGATGATGAGCTAATAGTGGTGGCAGAAAATGGTTAGTAATAGAAATATTGGCAGAGCCATGATAGGTAAAAGTGGAAGAAACAATACTGGTACAAAGTGTAAAGTATCAATCTGTCCTGAGTTTCAATCTTTGTTTGGAATGATGACACATGGCATGCTTAAAAGCATTTCGAGTTTTAATCTTATAATATTCTTCCACTTACGTTAGTTTCATACAAATATAAACCTATAGCACTTATAAAGTCAATTGAATTAAAATTTTAGAGTAAAAGTTCCAAAAAATATTACATGCCTCTCGACTAATAATTATACCATGCTAATACCAATATGAGTGTTGCATGGGATGAAACCACTGGTTGTTATAGCATCTAATTAATCTCTTAATTTTTCAAAATCTATGATAGATAATGCTCCCAGACATCTAATACTACAATTGATTTCTCCACATCTATAAACATATCTTAGTTAACCACTAAGTTAGACTTGACTGGCTGTCACATGGTATAGGTATAGGATACATTTCAATATGTGCGGACGAATTCCATGGCCGGTCCCAAGCCCGGATAAAGGAGGGTTGTATTAGGTTGCCAATCATCATTAAACTAAGGCAAATGTTCAATGAATGAGTCCATTAAACATATCCCAGTACCCTTGAGACAATGTTGTATCTCATTCAATAGTGTTTGGTTGGTCAGCAAGCTTTAATTATGAAGATAAAAAATGGTGAATGACAATTGGTGTGGTTGGTAAAGTTACAAATATTACAAAATAAAGTCATAAGTTACTTGTTGAAGAGAACGATGCAAATGCCAGCCAGAAATGAATTTATTAGGATTAAAATGGAGGTTAATACTTGATACAACTAGAGAAACCAAAATAGAAATCTTGTGCCATTAGGCTGTCACAATGGACGTTTTAGTTATATCATCTTATGAAAGAATTTACACATCTCGTACACCACTACCAGAAAATTTGAGTAAAGATCAAGCATTTTCAAACGATCACTGTATTACTGATATGGTCTCTCCTACTAATTAAAAATATAGTCTAGCCTCATAGGCATATGCAGTAAAATAAAATGTTCTTCTATTCTTATGTTTGCCCTTATTTGGACCACCTTGTCACACTAATTGAAAATTCCATAACAAAAACGAAAGTCCAGAAGCCAACCTGGAGATCATCACACTCATTCCTCTGTGTCATTTCTCTATTTATTCTTGAAAATTGAAAAGTTCTTTCCATGCTCTGTAATGTGACTGTGCTGAAAATTTAAAAGAAACACAAAAAAAAAAGAGAGGGGTGGGTATGATATAAACAACCATAAATGTTAACAAGCATAAACAAGGCAACCCTACCAAGTATCTAGAACTTCATAGGGATAATAATTAAATTTAGGTCTCCTCTGCTCTAGTAAATAAGTATAAAATCACTTGTAATTGTTGATTGTTCCCTTGGTCTTTGGGTTCATTTAGTATAATTGTATAAAGATCCGCAGACCATTTGCAAGGAAAACTACGGCCAAGATTATTATTCCAGGTATCTAAGAAAAACATATTTGAATGATTAAGTTTAAACGCTTTTTCAAATTCTCAACAATATTTATTCATATGTGATTATCATTAGGAGGTGCTAATTCATATTTAGTGTCTGGATGGTTAAGCAGACATTTAAATTTGTTGGGCTTTGCCCATGTGAGTTGGAACCCTGCTATTGGTGCCAGATGGATTAATTTTAGAGCTCAAAGACGATGACAACAACCACAACTTAATGTCAATATTAATCAGACAAACTAAAATGTAAAAAAACATGAAACTATGGTTACAATTTGTATTACATGCCAGGCTCTCTTGCATTACACACCATAACACCATATTATGGAATCAAACCCAAAGCCTTGGACAGATGGTTAGATGCTTTAACCACCTGTAGTAGCAAGTAAAAGAACCAGCCCCTTTTTTTTCTTGCACATATTTGTAGTTTTTGCATCCGATTACTAGAGAGAGAAAATCACCCAAGTTGGTACCAATAATGGAAACACATTATCAGATACAAGGAAAACGAACATTGCTCACTTATTACTAAAAGAAATTGACAAAAAGGTACAACTATGTTGTTGATTACTTAATTGAAGAATTTACATGAGGATCGTTTGGTTTGTGGATTTAAATTCCCATGACTTGGGAATTGATGGGATCTTGAGAAACCCCAAGTTTGGTACTTTATGGTTTTCAACTCTCAAGGAATATCCAATTCCCATGCCAAGACTATGAGTTTCTGAAGAATCCTACAGAATGAGATTTTGTCATTGTTGTCTTCTTTATGTGAGGTTTGATAATGTTCACAATAACTATATTTTCCCCTTAGTGATCTCTCATTTTAATACCGCATGCTTACCTCTGACCATGCCAAGCAGATTGTTTCTCTATCTTATTCAACAAACAAGAATAATTTTGCAAAACAACATTTCAGTATCTTTAGGTAAATTAGAGTACAATTTGTGAAATTTGCATGGGTTTTCTCAAAGAAAAGGATGGAACATTTAGGCTTTCCCATTAAATAAGTCATTAACTGATAAGTTTTGGCATTTTTCATTGGCTTCCAATGCTTTATTTACTTCTCATAATTTAAATAAGATCTTTGTGATCATCTCATTTTAATTTATGAAGACCTCAACACATTGGAACTGGACTTTGAAGTAACCAGGTCATTGAGGCAAGTCTACTAGATATATGTGGTATAAACAGATTTATAAAGATGTATATTAGTGGTATTTGACTTTCCATCCCTCAACTTCAGAATCCAGAGCATGGAACATCTTGGTACAAAAAAACAGAAGACCAGTACCACAAAAAATTAAATCATTTATTACTTAAGAAATCCTTTTGTCAAGCAATCCTACACTGCTATTTTGAAATTGAACTCAAAGGACAAGCATTCATGATCCATCAGCAAGTCAACTGTTAAATACATGTAACAACATTGGCTTACAAGGGGACTCACCCTTCAGTAGTGACGACGGAAGAAATCAACTTTGTAAGAAGTAGTGGCTGCCCTAATCTCACCCAGAATCTGTATTAGGCAACGGAAACGGTATCAACATTCTGTAACTTGATCATATGAAACAACAGGGAAAAAGTAAAGCCCCTAGAGAAACAAGATTCATGTATCCTTCTTGTTGTTTAAACATATCTGACAATAATAATGTGAGGCTTATAAAAACAATGTTAAAAACCATTGTAAATGTAATGTGGGAGGGACATAAATAACATACGGATCAGCCCTATTCATTCTGCATAATTCACAATAAAAACAGGATGGAAGCTCAGGCAGAGCACTCTCCATAGATTTTTCAGGTATAATTACACAGCTTATGTGCTGCCACACTTGACATCGAGGATCCATACACTGCAATGAGAAAAATCAATTGTTAATAGCAACATTATGCTTTGGTAAGTATCAAGATCTATGCTAAACATTTTTACAAAACAACGTGACATTATTTAGAAAACAATCCTTGCTAGGACATATATAGACATACATCTGCATAAATTAAAAAGACCTAATTCACATATGTAATATGTGCTGCCACAACACATTTGGACCAAATATGCAGCCTCATTAGAGATTTTGCGAGCAATGTAGTGCATGTGGGACAAATGTTACTATAATCATTTGTTCATTAACGCAAATCAAGTAAATATACGGTTCAAGCGTACTATTATGTGTAGGAATGGAATATATTTGATGGAATAGACAAAGTTAAGAGACAGATCTTCTAGTTTCTGTAAATATGAAAAATGCAAAAAAAATGGAGGGAAAGGTCCATAAAGGCCCTCACTAGAAAATATAAGAATTATAAAGCTAAACTTAGAGGTTTATAAAAAGAAGAGAGTTGTATGATCTAATTATAAAGCTACTGTGTGACCTTGTGCTCACGAGTTCAAGTCGCAGAAAGTCTCGTATAATGCAGGATAAGTGCATACAATATAACCAATGTTATCCGACCCTTCCTCAGAACTCCGCATAGGCAGGAGCTTCATGCCCCAAGCTTCCTCTTTTCCCTTTTTTTTTCCTTTCTTTATTTCTCTCCTGCTGCTGTGTGACTTGTCCACATGCTACACTTGTTCCCTTTTTCACATGACATGCCCACTTAGTCATGCTAGAATTTTCTTAGAAAGAAGGTCGTTTTCGTGAAGTTCTTACCAAGGAATTCTTGTCTATTTTCTCAATTTACAACTTAGGTAAGTTTCCCTCAAGTTTTAAACAATGTCCTGCTAAAATCTGGCAAGGGGTCCATAAATTGCTAGAATCATGAATTCACATGCTTGCTGCTTTCTAGTGAGTCTTTTAGGGTGTGATTATACAAATATTAATGCAACATATTGCAACAAGATTGCAAAGTTAAGCATGTTTAGGCGAGAGCAATACTAGGATAAGAGTGTGATTATACAAGTCCTAATGCAGCATATCACCACGGACTTTATGGTCCATGGTTGGACTAATGAGATTCCGAAAGGGACATGATGTAATTTGGGTAGTGGTAAACAGTTAACTAAATTCACACACTTCTTATCCATTTGTGGCCCAACACCTTGGATCGCTTAGCTAAGCTTTATTACTTCTTACCCATTTGTCGACCCAACATCCTGGATTGTTTAACTAAGCTTTATTTGAAGGAGGTTATAAGATTGCACAAAATTCCATTGAGCATCATATTTAATCACAGTCCACATTTTACATTCAAATCTTGACTATTTACAAAAGCCCTTGGGTATGGAGGTGTATTTCAATTTACCCTTCCACCCTCCAACAAATAGTCGACTAAAGCATACTATTATATCCTAAAGGATCTTTTGCAAGCTTGTGCGCTCGGAGTTGATTATGGGTCATTTACCATATATATACAGGATACACACCATATTAGATGGACTGCTAGGTGTTCACTTGTTATATAAGATGCATCTTTTATTAGGTAGATTGTTGGTCGCATGTCCTTTATATAATATCTATTATTTTTCAAATAAATAAAATTTTAAAAGCGTAAGAAAATAAAAGATAAAATATAAGAAATGAAGACATCGCCAAAGAGAAATCATGAGAATTATTTGGTGACTATTTATGCTAAGAGGATATGAAAGTACTTCGACATGTTGTATATTCATTGTTTTCCTTTATAAGATTTTATATTATGCACATCCCCTCTTACACTACTTTACTCTTATGTGCACACACCTTATTTTCCTTTGACATCGGGGCAAAGTTAAGACAATGTTTCATGGTTGGATTTTTAGTTCAGATTAGATTATGCTCAGAGATCTTTGCGACTATGGTGAAAGGTTTCAATCTCATCTTATTTTCTTGTTTCACATACTATTTTATGCATTTTAGTTTCAGTGCATTTATTTGTCAGTATGAGCCCAACATTGTATCAAAATAGTTTCTGTAAATTTGATTGGTGGCCATTCTATGATTATGATACAACTGTGATATTACGAACAGGAGTCTATCCCTTATATAAGGATGGAGCCTTTGGGTCTTGATAGAACTCTCTTGGATCACTTAGTTGCAAATCAATGTCTTAAGCCTTGGATCAGACCAAATGAAAACAACTTTGATCCAACGCCATGGTGATACCGACGCATAAATACAATTGGTAATATTTAAGGCTTACCATAAATCAATAGGGCATTGCATGGTAACAGTAAGTCACAGTGCAGCTGGGGTGAAGCTTTGCAAGAGGAAATATGATAATAAGAGAAAGGTAATGAAAGAAAGAGAGAAGACGTTGGTGATGTGAAAGATCAGCAGGAAGTGAAAAGAAGAGAAGATGGCGGTGATTTGAATAAGAAGAAGAATAGAATGAAAACATAGCAGCATGAGACTATTCATTATTCTTCAAATTAAAGAATGGCCTTAAGAACAAAAACTATCAAAAGTGATTATTACTGCTGAATAGAGTCCTAAAGAAAACTGTGATAGAGATGTAATATAGATGATAAAACCATAACTCATAAGAAAAACTTTCCTAACAGATCACAGATGATAGAACTTGTTTACAAAATCAATATTTGTTAAACACTGCAGGCTTGATTAGAAATGAAGTTTTAGGAGCCCAATATTTTTATTCCTTAAGAAACCAAAGGATTCTATTTTTCATAATTTGTGTTTACTGTCAAAGTAATGTTTGATATACAATGCATTTGGTAAAGTTGGTCATGTAAGGTTCTTTGGGATAGAATTGCTGAGCAGTTCTTATTATAAATAGTATGTCATGTTAGAAAAGAAACAATGTTGCCTAAGAACTTGATCTAAAAGGAATAGAAAACTGGTTTTCCTAGTATTTTTTTATCATGAAAAGATGAATCAATCTGCTTATTTATCTTAACAGTGACTATTATCTTTTAAGATAATCACTAGAACGTGTAATTAAACCACATTTTTAATTTTAAAAAACGAGAAATATAAAAGAATTTGATTTAAACTGCAATAATTTAATTTTTCCAGGTTTGATTAGTAAAAAGGTCAAATTAGGGCATTGCTGTTAAGATAGTTTACTACAGAAAATAGCAAAAAACAGAATTCATACATAAAAAATTCTTCATTATGATGTTTTTGGAATCCCATGTTTATGTAAAAGTACTTTCTTTTTAGATAATTCAAAACTTGGGTTTGAATAAGCCTATTCAATTCCAATGCAAGCAATAACATTCGTGAGAGAATGATCTAATTCTAATCATTTGTCAAAGAACTACCTACTATAAAATGTATAAACTAAAGAACAAGAAGCAGCAAAAGATTATTGAACACAAAACGAGAAATTTGGTTACCTGAATTGTCGATTCATTATCCATTGAGTTCCTACAAGGACACTGAACTGAACGATAATCTTCTATTTCCTCTTTCGGCTTAATCTGCTTGAAACCTGTGAAATTATTCTTAGATGCTAGGTCCGTTGCACCTGACACTTGCATTTTTCTGCCAGATACACATAGATGAGAAGTTTTACACTTTTTATGAAAGAGATTTATTTTTCTTCACAATTATTCCATTAGCAAGTTGTTAATGCCATGTTGCATCAGAGTCTATAATATATTGAACCAAAAATATGAAAAGCAACATAAATAAGGCCTAGGTTGTTTTCACCTGTAGGTATCATCAATTATTTTAGCCACTTCCTCATTGCCCAAAGAAATTCTCCTTCCCCAGATCTGTGACTTGGGAACTAGAAAATGGTAGCATTTGGGGGAAAAGAACTAGTGTGAGTGAAAAAAGGAATCACAAGAAGAACAGGAAAGGATCATAAAAATACAAAAGAAACATAAAGGGCGTTGTTTTCAAATCATTTTGTACAATATATAGGTTTGTAATACATCTTGTAAAAAGTTTGCAAAAATGTGAAAATGTTTTCAAGCAAGTATCTGGAAGTTCATATATTGTAATTCCTATTTCAAGGACCAATAGTGATAAAGACTCAATTTTCCAACAATTAGAAGAAGAGAATGAGAAACAAGCGTATTACATAGCATCACATTTACCAATAGGATACATGAACTGATGAACATTAGCTATAGCTATATCAAATATACTTTTTTAAGAAAATATAATGTGTTCATATTATTTAAGTTAACAAAGAGTTTATGGAAAAATAATATATATATATATATATATAACTGTTGCAATATATTACACATGAAAATCAGAATTGAGTAATTGGTAAAAAAAAATATTCCAATAAATGAAAATTTTATCTATTCAAAAAATGATTATAGATCAAACATAAAAAAAAAAAATAACAAAATAAAAAAAAAGCCACAACAAAATTGATCTATTGCTTAAAGTGTATTAATCATATTAATTAAAGATACATAATGACAATCATTAATTACACAATGATAAATCTTTAACTAAATTAAGAAAGCATAGACTGAATAGTGAATCCATTTGCTTATAATAGACATAATCAAAGTAGTAAATAGAAAATTGGCTAATTCAATTACAAAACATGATTCGATATTCTTCTAGATTAGTTATAAATGCCAGTCAATTGAAAGCGGTGTTAATTGATCCCACAATTTCCCAACCCCAATAGTATCATGAGCCTCATAAAGAAAATAAAACATTGAAACGGATATTTATACATGGCATCACTACAAAGTTAGAATATGTAACCCAACACCATTTAAATTGAGTAAGAATCAAAATGCCACCCCTCTTTATTGGAATCGTCCAAGGGGCGCCCTTTTTGATTACCATGTCAATACATTTTTTGTTTCCGAAATTATCCTTATTTTTGGTGATGCTATAGCGGGTTTGTAGCTGCTACAACAGACACTTCAACTTCAACACTAATAAACTGTGTTGTAGCAGCTATAACTCATAGTTGCTATAATATGAGCACTTCATATCTTGTCAACATTATGTTATAACCCTTCCACTCTGATGCACACTAATAATATTGTGTTGTAGAAACTACAATTCATAGTTTTTGTAATATGAACATTATATCACTAGTGAACACTAGTCAACCCAAATTAACATCATCTTATAAAAACTATGAATCATAGCTGCTAAACATAGAAATTTATTTCTGGTCAAAACTAGTAGCATTATGTTGTAGCAGTTACCGGATCATATCTATTACAATTGTAGCAAACAAATTATAGCTGCTATAATTGTGAAGTAGCAAAAAAGAAGAGTAGTTTCAGAAAGTAAGATGTGCAGAAGCAATATGGCATGCCCTTTTGATAATAAATGAAAAAAGGGCATTCTTTTCACGATTCCAATAAAAAGACACATCCTTTTGATTTTTGCCCTTTAAATTTTAATCCGCCCATTACATAATAATCAATGATTATGTTGGTAAAGGAGCATATAATATTAACTAGAGATTTATTGTATTAGTAATTTAGTATTGATAAGCTTATAATCTTTTATAGAATTATATGTTTTTCTTACACTTTGATGAGTCATGATATTGCAATACTACTACCTTAATGCATTGATTTAGTAATTCTAATGTAAAGTAAATTGTAATTGGTTGGTCTTCATTGAGTATAATTTGTATAATCAAAGCAAATCTGGCATATATATTTTTTGTTTTTCATAAATATTTATAATTGAATTTAAGACTTGAGCTGATTGCCTTGGAGAAGAAAGATATGCCACGAACAAGAATTGCAATGGCAAATTACTCTGTCCTGGATATAAGACCTAACTTGTCCAATCCAAATTTTGTAGTATGGAGAAAATAGAAATATTAATACTTGCTATTGATAGAGAGGACCTGGTTGAAATCGGGAGCTTGATGTAATTAAGGTTTGAAGTTTTGGAGGTAGAGGATAGGAGAAACAGGCGCACATTTGAATTTCGTCTCTGCTGTTTGAGGGAGACGTAAGAGTGTGGACGTCACAGAGTATCCCCATCAAAATTAGTTGTATTTGTTCACCACAAAAGTTTGTTGTACTTGATTAGTTGATTCAGAAATTTATTATCAAAAAACAAACTAAGAAGAGAAGAAAGTTGATCGGTGCTAATTTATTCTTTTGATTTTTCTTTATTATTATAAATAATTTTAAAAAGGAATTATATGTGGATCATATAGTAATGCATATTGAGTAAATCAAACAATGCACGAGTTATCACATGATTGAAACTGGATCCAAATCTCAAATTAAAATTTAAGTTTCGAGTTTATGAAAAAACTGTTAATTTATATTATTCGTCTGTGTGTGTATATATATATATATATATATATATAGTTTCATTTTTAAAATATATATAGCATTACAGTTTAAAAGTCATAGAATTGTGTGTCTCAAAAATTAGTTATACAATAAAATGACAAAGGGCGCTTAAAAATTACCTGAAAAGAAAGATATAACATCACTATAGGGTGGCAAAAGTTGACATGACCCAACCCATGATTTTTGCAAGTTTGGCCTTCAGCCAAACACACTGATCGTAAACAGGTTGACCTATTTATAGCCCCAAATAAATATTTTGAATGGTATATAAGCCACCCTTTTATAAATATATAGATTTCTTAATAGTAATCTATATAAGTGATAAATAAGTTATGAATATAATAATATAATTGCATATAAATTATATTTTAAGAATTTATATATTAAAAATGATTAGTACGTTGATTGTATTTAAAGTTTTCTTAGTTTGTTAAGCTGGTCATATCATTTAACCCATTTACCAAAAATATGAAATCGCCATATTACTTGAGCTAACAGGAAGTCTAACAAAAATGACCCTGCAAAGGTACAACTGGCTCATGTGCAGAGGAACCAATGCAGAGATAAAAAAAAAAAAAAAAAAAAGACTTCTGCACAACAAAATAGAGGTTGAGTCGTTGAGATATATGACAACTAGAGTGCATTAGAGTTGTCTAATCTATCAGATAAAGGACAGAAATAAGTACCTTGTTCATCAGAAAGCAATTGTAAAATCCTGTCCACAAGATCCTGAATAGCAACAATACCCAACCAGATTAGAAATGACTCAATCTAAGAGTTGAGAGGGATGCATGATAAAAGAAAACAATTGCAATATATTAGTACGTTGAAAGCGGAGGAAGAAGCATTACATGGAGTTTGGTGATTTAGAGCGACGAAGCAATGAAAGAGATGGCAAGTTCACTATGCCTTCTCTATTGTCTCATTATAGGGAGAGAGGGGCAACATGCAGATTGCCAATAGACAATTGTTTCCATAGGAAGGAGGTACGTGTAGGTAGAGAGAGAACACATAGATAGGGATGCACTTGTGAGAGTTTAGGGGAAAAAACTGAACTGGAATGTGCAGAAAAGAGATGAGGAGGAGGATGGGAGGACACATCATATCAAATCCAGGATTACTTTTGAAGATTGAAAAAAAAACCTTAACATTTAGTGAAGGGATTGAAGATTAAAAATAAATAAATAACCTTAAGATTTGGCATGATCTGGTATCAAACAAGAGAGATAAATTTGTAGTGTGTTGATAAAAGAGAACAACGACATGATAAAAAGGAATGTGATACACTGTCCAATTACTGACATAGGAAAAAACTTACTAACAGCTAAATATCAATATTACCTCTAGCACTAAAGATGCTAGGCATATGACATAAAGGAACCAACAGAATGGAACACATTGATAGTCCTTTCAAAGATTACGAAATAATTAATATCATCTAGAAAGCTAATAGACAAATCTTTCAGAACAATTAGTTTGCTTCTATGTGCAGAAAGAACTAATGCAAATAGAAATTTTTTACGATAACCAATTTCAGATTGGTTGCCATGACCAGGTCAATTCTAGTACATATATTAAATGCACAGAATAAGAACTTCTGACCTGCTTTTTTCCTTGTTTTGCAATACCTAGTTGTGTAAGGACATCTTTAAGCTCCTTTATTCTAAAATTTGCCAGCTTATCCTGACACAAGAAAAGAGATAAATTAGCACGTGAGAGACAAGTACCAAGACTCATGAACCCTCAGACACTTACCATAAAATGAACTAACTATGGCTAATCAAAAAAAAAAAAAAAAAAAAAAAGATCAGCACATGCATGGATGCAAAAGAAAACTAAAACATAATCAAAAAAACATTGCAAACAAAAATAACAAAGGCATCAATGTAGGGTTTGATAAGTAGGCAACAAGAAAGAATTAAACTCGTTCAGCAAAGATAAAGATTTCGTAAAAATTGTAAAAGTGCCTACCCCAATGCAAGAATGATAAATTAAAATCTGAGACAAACATATGCATATTATGAAACAAATTATGCTGAGAAATGAAATAGAAAAGGCAAAGTGTCTTAACTTAGTAAATGTTAACAAAATGTTAATTGATGGAGGTTCTCGTTTTCATGAAAGAGGTACCCATAAAGCATACACATACACTACAATTTATTTAACAAATTGGATGTTGCATCAGTCTATGGCCATAATGCATTAATATTTGCATGTAACATCATATGGTCATAAATCATTTATATTTGCATTATTAATCATTTACATTTCATCAACTCCAATCTTTTGTTTACTGAATTTCTGTTTCTATTATCCACCCAACAAAAGTTTGAACAACCAGTAGTGAATACTAGGAAACCTCAAAAACCCAATAACTAATGAGCAAGACAACTTCTGCTCCTGCTAGCATCAGCACCCTATCCGCCATATAAATTCAAGTATGTTCATAAAATGAAGCAACTTACGACTTTACATGTTCAATCACTTTAACATACAGTGTCAAATCAAAAACAAGCGGGGCATAGAGATCATGCCTCTGAACCTTGTGCGATGTTAAGTGCATCAAATAATAGCTGAATCATATAGTAATGTTATCAAACACAATCTCTAATAACCTGTATACATATATCCAAATCTTTTCGAATCTGACAAACATAACCCAACAATGAAATAACTAATGTATGCCCAAACCAATTCTTTGAACAAACAATTAAATCATTATACTTACTAATTGAGCTAGTTTCCAAATTAGAGGACATGACTTATCTACACAATGCAAAACAAGTTCAAATAACACAAAGTATTCAAAAGGAGATTCTGCCTAAAACCTTACTCAATTTTTTTCAACCACCATAAGATAAAAACATAACACATCACGACACAATGCTGCAATGAATCGGAAAACAGAAATTCCAACCATAATATAAACACGCATGTATCATCGCGAAGCGACATCAAATACCCTGCAGCTGGCGAGCAAATCCATGGCTATGAGATTCGCCAACGGCGAGAAGCCCTCCGGTGCTAGTACAAAAGGAAAATCAGAATTCTCCAAATCGAGGATCAAGGGTTCGGACCACCTCGATCGCACTCGGGACCTAGTCTCAGTCCGGAATGTCGACGGCCGTAACTAGAGGTCGGACGGGGAATTCAGCGGGAGGAGAGAGAGGGGCGATCGGTCGGAACCCTAGGCAAGGAAGAGCCCGGGAACGTCCCCGTGTCCGTCGGCTCGCTCCCAATTCAACTGATCCAGACCCACGACACAAAAACGCACACGCAAACGCAAATCAACGATGCGAGGGATTACGTCAGGGGAGCACAGGGTCGACATAACTCATAACGCTGTTGCGGACCCAACTCTCGGATTTCAATTGGATTTATTTTCCGCGATCAGATCCGCGTCGGATTGCCTCGAGATTGGGTGATTGTAAGCGACGGACGAGATCAAAAATTAATATAATGTATTAATATCATCAAAAATTAATATAATTAAATTAATATAATCTATTAATATTTTACTAGGATCGCAAGATATTTCACTGAACCCCTTTACAGTTGATTGTTTATTCAGTCTCGTCCTATGTTACACATCAAATTGAGAAGGTAGAATCCTCTTTGGTTGGTATTCTTAGTAGGAATATACAAATATATTTATAAAAAATAATGTGATTCATTTTCTTTGTAAATTTATTTCATGATAAATTACTTGTGCCCAATACAAGTGCGTATTGATTATAGTATTGAAGTTATTGGTTTTGTCCACGTTGGAGTATAATAACATGCTAAGAGGGATAATGGGATCGGTCCATTATCTATAATATTCTCTTTCCATTATCTTCATAGCATGTAGGGCTGTAAATGAACTGAACGTTCGTGAACAAGCTCGGTGTTCGGCTTGGTAAGAGCTTGTTTATGTTCGTTCAATACATATAAGATCGATTAAATAAACAAGCTTGAACAGCTTGTTAAGCTAAA
>JBAMIE010163371.1:0-15320 GCA_037177295.1 Kaempferia parviflora | reverse complement strand
TTTTAAATATTTAGATTAAATTTTTTATTTTTAATTAATATATTTTATATTTAAAAAATATTTAAACTTCGGCACGACTTGAAATTTTAATTCTAGTAAGTTTTTATTATAATTTTTGATCTTTTATTTAATTACTGAAGATTAATGGGAGAAATAACTAGAGGTGGAATTTAAGCAAAAGCCCAGTGATATTGATTGGGATTATGGAGTATTGTATTTTAAAGAAAAAATAGATTAGAGCACATGCAAATTGGGTAAGAGACTTATTAAGGGAGGAGTTTATCGGATGAAGCATCCTATTGTAGGTATTGTAGGACAAGTTAAAACATGTCCTTAAGCATCAGATGAAGACAACAAAAAAAAAAGAGTAAGAACTTATCTTGAAAATAACAAGACTAAGAAGCGAGAAAGGGTAGAAGAACTAAAAAAAGAGAGGGTAGAAGTAAATTTAGACATTGATGTAGAGGATGATGATTATTAAGTGGAGGGAGATTCTTCTAAAAAGAAGTCAAAACACCTCGGGTATTGATAAGGGGACATCCACAATCGATCCAACAAAGGCAAGACAACAAAACATAAATGATTCATTCAAGGTAAAGTTTACAAATGATGTGCATGAGTACCTTGCAAGATGGACTTATAAGGCAGGAAATTCCTTTTTATGCAATTGTCCATCAAAGCTTTAGAGACAATTTGTAAAGGTAATTGGCCAATTCAGGCCGGGCTATCTTCTGACAAAGCCACTTTTAAAACAAGAAGTTGCAAGGACCAAATTATCTCTAAAAAACATAAAACATGAAGAAGAGTGGATGAAAAATAGGTGTTCAATTATGACTAGTGCATGAACGGATTACTAGATGAGAAGCATTATGAATTTATGTGTTAATTGCAAACTATACACTTTATTCTTTGGTTCTATTGAAGAATCCTTGGAGGCACACATTGGGGCTTACATCTTTGAGTTTGTGGAAAAAGACATCAATAAGCCCTCACGTTCAAGTAGTGACAGGCAATGTGACAAATAATATGGTGATGGCAAAGTTGTTGAAGGTTATATAACATCAAATTTTTTAGGCCTCTTGTGTCTCATACAATCAGCCTCATGCTTGAAGCAATTGGAAAGCTACCCAAGTTTAGTGGAATGCTTGAGAAAGCAAAGGTCCTAACAATATTTATCTATGCACATCATAGAACTTTGGCTATTATGAAGAAATATACCAAGAAGAGGGATATTGTGAGGTCCGGGGTGAATAGATTTGCTACTTCATTTTTTACTTTGGAAAGTCTCAAAGGAAGAAAGATCAATTGAGACTTATGCTTACACCCGAGAAGTGGAGCAAAACAAAATTAAGGAATAGTCTGAAGGGGAAAGCGGCGGAGGCGACGATAATAAATATCTCTTTTTGAAATGATGTTTCTTTGGCTTTAAATGTTTTCACCCCTTTGGTGAAAGTTTTATGCCTTGTTGATGATGGCTAAAAGCCCTACCTTTTTATTGGGTGCATTTAAACAAGCCAAGGAGGAGATTAGAAATTCACCCCTTTAATGAAAATTTGACGCCTTGTTGAAGGTGACAAAAAACCTCAATGACCTTTTTATTGGTTGCTCTTAAATAAGCCATGATTGAAGATTATTGATGAGAAGTCTAAGGGTAGATTTATAGTCCTTTGCATTATACTGCTTACTTGTTGAATCTAATTTTTTTACTTTAAAAATCCAAGCATACAAAATGACACTAATGTTTCTTGAATTGTGTTGAGAGAATTTTTTCCACCAACGAGGACAGGTAATCCATCATTTCTATTGATGAATTGTTGAAGTATAAGAGTAAATCTGAAAAATTTGGAAGAAAAATGACCTTCGTGGCATATGAGAAAGTGGATGTGTACCATGACTTTAACATCTCTTTCCTTTATTTCTATTCACTAACATACATGTCTCTTTTATCTATTTTTTGATTTATTATTTTTGCCTCTTTACTTTTTTAAAGTTGGATGGTGGTCCAATTATGGTGGTGACACCCAAACTTACAAAGAATGACAATGAGATTTATATCTTTGACAAGTAGTGCATCGGAGTGTGAAAGAAATGGAATTAATTTGAAGGGGTAAGTAGTAATTCATAAATTATCTTATTTATCCTTTTTAAATTAAGGTTTAATAATTTTCTAATTATTTAGATACATACTAAATAGAGGAATATGGTTGAGACATCAAGATTGAATGATCTTGTATATGTCAAATTAAACGCAAATCTTATGAAGAAGAGTAAAAGAGAAATGAGCGGAGATTTGCTCTATTCTCTCAAGTTGGTGAAGCTTAAGGTTGGCTTGTTGATGGTGGTGATGAAGATGAGATTGAGCCATGTTCGGCACTTACTTGGAGAATGATGGCGGAGACCTCAAGAGCGAATGAAGTGCTACAACCAAGGAGGAGCGCAAGGAATATCCCCATTAAAGAACTTGATGAGGATTTAGATACATCGGAGGAGGAGAATTAAGATGTTGATTTTGAGTCCGATGATGAGAGGATTATAGATGTAGTTGATGGTGCATGTGTAGATGATTTAGAAGATTAGTCATGTTTAGTCTAATTCTTGTTGGCCTGTTGCCATGTTGGATTAAACTTTTGAATTTTAAACTTAAGTCTTTTAATAAAAGTAATGAATTATATTTTTAGTATTAATATGATGATAATTTTTATTAATTATCTTGTTAGTTGCATTTATATATTTATTTGTAGTTTATATAAATTATTGTGTATGAAGCTTATTTATGTATAAACATCATAAAGAATAATGACTATTTATAATATTATGTATACAAAATAATAAAAAAATTAATTGCCTAGGCACTTGATTGCCTACCGCCATTTACAACACCGGTTTTACTCCCTTTGAAAGGAACTAATTGGAGGGAAGGGAAAGAGAAAAAAATCTTATTACAATTTTGCTTGTGCAAGGACACGGGGAAGGGAGTCCAGAAAAGGGTTCTGCGAATGAACAGAACTTAATCTCATAATTCTCATTCCTCAGTCTATAAACAAGATGAAATCATTAAGACTTTGTCTTGTTTCTCAGATAATAATTCTCCTTCGTATCATTTCTTCTTAAATTCTCTATTTTTCACTTTTATCTCTTTTCTATAATGGCATATCATGGACGATGTTTTTTCCCTTTAGGAAAGGAAGTCCTTGATTGACATCCAATATCTATCAGGATGATAGTTCTAAATTTTGGCTTGTTGTGGCTGTAAGGATGATAAAATTTGACAAAATGATTAATCAATGTTAATGTGGTTAATAACTATGATTTCTTCTGTAGTCAGGGTTTTTTCTTCTTTTAGAAATAATTCACCACAAAAAATTACTAATTCAGCATAGATAAATGCAATTTGCTATTTTTCTTACTGCACAATTCCCTATTTCAGATAAAATTGTGATGTTATGTTTTAAGATTTATGTTCTGTTGTAATTTCGAACCTTTGCTTTGCACTACATTAATATGAATCATATATATTACCTTTTTGATGTGTGTGTGAATGAACTGCACTTTCATTTTCATTTGCTATCAATGTTATATTTGTCTGCTGGACTTTCTGATTTAATGAATAGGTGGAAGCCAAAAGGGCTCTGTCAAGGGAAGAACAACAAACATCTCAAAGATCTGGAAATCTTAATTCTGGAAATTCTAATGCTGGTAGGTTAGCTGGAGCAGGTTTTGGTGCAAACATGAGGACCAAAAAGATATTTGTTGGAGGCTTGCCTCCAACTCTAACGGAGGATGGGTTTCGTCAATACTTTGAGGCCTATGGTATAGTGACTGATGCAGTTGTGATGTATGATCAAAACACTCATCGTCCTCGAGGCTTTGGCTTCATTTCTTTTGAATCAGAGGATACCGTAGATAAAGTTCTTCAGAAGACTTATCATGACCTGAATGGAAAGGCTGTGGAAGTTAAGCGTGCCCTTCCGAAGGATGCAAATCTAAATACTGGCAGTGGCAGACCTATGGGAAGTGGATCTCATCATTCATATGGTGGTTCAAGTGGCAATGCTAGCTCTTATGATGGTAGGACAGATGCTAATAGGTACATGCAACCCCAAGGAGCTGTTGGTGGCCTTCAGGCGTATGGTTCCTCTGGCTATGGTGCACCTAGTTATGGGTATGGAGCAACAAACAATGGTGTTGGCTATGCAGGTTATGGTGTGGGGGGTTATGGCACTGGTGCCACTGGGTACAGTGGACCTGCTGGTGCCTATGGAAATCCTAATGCTCCAATGTCTGGTTATGTAGGTGGGCCTCCTGGAGCTCAAAGAAATCTCTGGAATAATCAGGTTCCTGGTTATGGTTCTGCAGGATATGGTGGAACTGCATCTTATGGTCCAGGTGGTGGGTCTGGTGCAACACCGACGGGTCAAAGTGGAACTTCTGGGTACATGGGCCAAGGTTATGGATATGGTGGATATGGAGGGTCAGAAGGTCCTTATGGTAATCAAGGTGGATACGGGTCCTATGGCACTCGTGGTAGTGGTGGCCCTGTTAATAATTCTGCAGGCAATGCAGGAGAGCAAGGAGGTTCTGCTTACACAGGTGGAGGTTATGGTAACTCAAACTCGGGTTATTCCAATTCTTGGAAGTCAGACCCTTCACAAACTGGGTCATACGGATCTTCTCAGGTGAATGGCCCTCCTGGTGGTTCGGCTAGTTATGGAGGTGGTTATGCTGGTCCTCAAGGTAGGCAAGTCCAGCAGCAGTGAGTGTAGGACCTTGGCTGGAAGCTCACCATCTAGTGATCATTGGGCTTTATCGTATCTGGCATTTATGGAGAACTAAATTTTATCCTGGGTTGGACTGCTTGATCTCAGTAGTTTAAATGCTATTCTCACTTCATATCATCTGAGTAGTTTACCTATCATCTCATCTTCGTAGTATAAATCAGTATTCCGAGGAGTAGTTGATACCTCTTAGTGCCATATTTAAAGCTTCTCCCCTCTCTATGCTTGGTGTGTTTCTACTGCTATACTTATGGAAACTTTAATTTGCTCTCTGCACCTCTAGTAATAAGCAAGACTAGTTTATGGACTTCTTCAGTTTGGATGTAGTTTTAACTTTAGTATGTATTGTATGGCTAGTTTTAACACTTGTATTATCATCCTTACTATCTATTTCAGTGCGTATGTGATATTTGTCAATATGTAGTGATGGTACTTTATTGATGCAGCATCAGTAGCTTTTGGTGCAAGATTAGTGTAGCAGATTAGAGTAATAGAATACCGAGTAACGGAGGCTACTTACAGCAGAAGTAACTGTAGTTAAGGAATATGGCAGCCTAGTAGGTTAGATATTTGTCAATGGCATAATTGTTCTTCCCTTTATGCCCTTTTGTACAGGCATCGCAGCATAAGCACTTTCGCCCGACCACCAAATTGAAGCCTTTTACAGGGTTGAGAGAGAAGCGTTGTCGAAGAGAGGTCAGAAGCTTGTGGTGTTTGTTTGAAGTCGGAACTCTTGTCATTGGTGGTTTGCATTATTCAGAAGTCATTATGCTTCACAAAGGTGTTGTTCGATAACCTTTGCATTATTTGTTATGTCAACATCATTGTGCTTGCTGTGATTGCATGAAAACAGTGGAGGTTCTCGACGATAACATATGATGAATTTTCCAGCTATCTGGTGTATCAACAAAACTTCAACATGGAAACAACCGAATGGCTATACATTTTTGTGAACCTGAATGTATTGTGGCACTAAATGCTTTTTGTCTTACTTCTTTCATACTCTTTGAAACCATATTCTTGTTTATGAACTATACCATTTCCTATGGAGCCCAAGTGTTACCGTAACCTATTTGTTTTCTGAATAAGGGTAGGTTAATGTTTCCTTGTGTCCATTAGAATGTACTGTAGTTAACTTCACAGCGGTTCTCATTAGATCATTTGGATTTCAATCCTTGTTAATAATAGTAAGTGTTTTCACTCGGTACTGCATTGTAGTTAGTTAAAATTTCTAGTGTGTGACACTAATCTAGCATAGGAGGAAAAACTAGCACCAGTTTAGATTGTGACAAACAGTGTGGAATGATTTTCATGACATCAGAGACGAGATCAGGGCTTCAAACTCTTGCTGAGTTGATGAGACTTTGCCTGTCCCATTCAGAGATGAAAACCTTTTTTCTCTCATTTGTCTGAATGGAGAGAGCAAATGGTGATGGTGTTTCAGGCAGCTTTGCGGGTGGATAAGTGAATGAACAAAGTGCCATAGACTAAGCTCGACTAATGGAGAATTCTTAGTTTGAGCCTTGAAGAGTATCTTTGATCATTCTTGAGAGAAAAGAGTTACTGTTGACCAAGTTGGTGTACCTCGATAGCAATCCATTGATCCTTCTTGGTTGGTATTGCCTAATTCTATTGTCAATCTGTTGAGGATTTTCTATGATAGTGACACGGCTCAATAGGATCTGACTATATCGAGGTGAGCAAATGGTGAAGGTGTTGTGGCAGCATTGTGGGGCTTTAATAAGTTGGATAAGCGAATGAACGAAGAGTCATAGACTAAGCTGGAATAATGGAGAATTCTCAGTTTGTGCCTTGAAGAGTAACTGTAGGGCAAGTTTAGTGTTTGTGTTGGCAGTTGAGTGTTAGTTTCTTTCGACATGGTGTCCCTCGATAGCAAATCTATTGCCTTATTCAAGTATTAAGGCAGTGTCTTGGTAGGGATAGCCTAAATCTATTGTCAATTTGTCAGAGGAATTTGTATGAGTCACTCTTGGCTCAATAGGACACGACTATATCTAAGTGAGCTTAAGGTGATGAGTGTTTCATCTGACGCTAACTTCATTACGAGTTGTCCAGTTGGGATCCTCTGGTCCACAAATCCCTGGACCATCCCCTGGTCCAGTGCATATCAACCGTTGGATCAGATCATGAATCCATGTATTGGTCACTCTTGATCTGATCCAATAGTCCTCCTGATGTGGACCAGGAAGGGACCACATAAAAGTGGACCAGAGGATCTGCGCTCCGAGTTGTCGGGGCAATGTATTCACAATTTTTAGTTAGTGGACACTGAGTTCACCTTAACAAACTAGCATAGCTGGCTATGTTGGGTGACTTTGTTAGTGGTTGGTTGAGTAAGAAGTAGTTCACTGAAGAAAAAGAGTGGAACATGTGATAAACAAACTATATCGAAATCCCAAAAGCCTACAATCGTACTATCAATTGCCATTCTGATAAGACTAATGCGGTAGTGAATGTCCCAAGCGGAAGGCCCTCAAGGTTGTTAGTTAAACTCCGAGTTGTAGTGTCAAAGTCGACAAGCTTTTTGAGTTAGATGTAGTGGTGGTTGGTTATAGACTAAACATGACTTCTTGGCGTCCCTTATGGGGCAGAATCCTCCTAAGTGATGTGGATACAAGTGGTTAGTATGAAGATCGTTACCCTTGGGTTATGGGTAAAAGATAGAGGCTCTAAACTAGAGTTTACCCATAGATAGTTCGAATTTTAGGGCTTTAGAATAGACTGTCTCGGAGTCTATCTATGACGAGCTATCTAAAGTGGGCTCGCGTTTCATTGTAACACCCCAACTAAATGAGAATGTTCAGAAACGTTAAGTTTTTTTGTGGCAATAGAACATGAAAGGAGAGATGAGTGCCTAATATGCCATCCGAGTAGGGCATGATATTTTTGTGCGGAAGTGAGAAATGTATTGCATTGATGGAATTTTATCGTGGACAACTCGACCAAGGATAATTCATCTTTGGCTATTTGCTAAACTCACTAGATTGCATCGTTGAGCTTTATTTCAGATAAAGATCATCAAACTTCATCTCATTCGAATCCTTTCCAATCATACCCCACATTTCCCATGAGAGTTCAAAGTATGTCTTTCATCATCCCATTTGTAGTATGTCAAGGCACCCCATTCAACTTTGGACTATCTATTCCTAAGATTGTGTCCTAAAACCCTAAACTTCAAACCCTAAATGCTACCATTTTAGGGTACAAATGAGTTTAGGGTTCAAATTGCAAAGTAAACTCAGTGAAGCAGCATGAAATATCAAAATTGAGTCTCTAATGGAAACAAAAATATGTTTAACTGAGAAAATTGAAATGATCAGAACATGTTCAAGAATTGACTGATAAATTTCATAATAAGACAAATCATTTAAATTACAGTCAACGGTAAGAAGGTATAGAGGAGTAAAACTCTAGACGAAAATAAGTGCATAGTTCGATAAATTGTGGAAATTAACACAACTGGTTGATTGTATGTGCCCCTGAGAATTCAGGGTTGTAAACAATGGCCATCTTACAATTACTAGGGGAGCCTTTAACCCTCTGCAAATATGAAGAAAAGAGATTCTGAGACATAGATTTCTAACTGTCATTATTGAACTAGAAATGCAGCGTATCGAGTACTGCTGCCGTACGCTTTACTGCCATGTACTAGTGGCATTCGGAAACTGGAACTACAAAAGCATGTAGTTATTAAGCAATCCCTTGTTAGATCACCTAATTTCCTGATGTACAACAATCCATTTGCTATACGAAACCATCCACCAACTGGTGATCGTCTGAACTTTTAGAGGATTGCTTTCTACTGGCCACTGGCTTGCTCTTTCGCTTCTTGGCCTTCAGTCGACGCTTCTTTTCTTTTGCATCGATCCAGGTATATTCTGAAGGAATATAAAAAGGGTCGATCTCATCTATCGAGCTTTGCACTTCACTGCTATCACTAGTCTGCCCACTTCGGTTGCCTTTCATCCATGAATACCAGGAACCTGATTCTTCTGCTTCCTTGGCTTTGCTTTCCTGGAAAAGGGTAGGGCTTGAGGGAGGGGTTGAGAATTCGTCAGATTGTTGGAGCTCTTTGAATTTAGTGAAGGTGACGAGGACCCGGATAGTAGGGACGATTGGAATGGCCAACTGAAACGGCAGAATTCACAGTTCAATGGTTGATAAAATGAAAACAGCATATGGCAGAACTGAACCATGCTCAAACCTTCGTAGAATCGTAGAAATAGGCATTCACTCAGGAAAAGTAGCAATCAAATTATAAGCATTAAGACAATGTAAGCAATTAGCTGCATACCACTGATATAATTTGCAATGACTAAACACTCATGTAGGCATTGATCTAAATTCATTGACTCTAACAGTCCCACACCCTGGAGCATACTTATTGATCTATATCCAGCTTTTCTATATAACAAAACAATCTTAAAAAGAAAAAAATGATAAGACTATTGTGGACTAGTTTCCAAAAGAGTTAATGATTAGACTTGAAGTTGAAGATTTTATTTGATTTGATCTTCAGACATACGAGAGTTTTTTGAGTATTCTTCTTCCTGAAGTTAGCAAAGATGAAGTGAGAGAGAAATTAAGCTTCCAGGACCTACTCTCTTAAGTTAACATGGGAAGAGAATACAGAACAAAGTTGGATATTAATTCGAGAGAGGAGAGGATGTTCAAGAGGAGACTAATGTTAGAGAGGACTATATAATCAATCCTCTAACATTTACTGGATTATTAGACAGAGATGAGAACTAATCTTTGGAGGTTACTTCCAATGTAAAGACTAATAAAAGTATTGTGGACAAAAGAGAAATTAGATTTCCAACATCTACTCTGAAAGAAATGCCAGAGATAAAGTTCATGTTCATTTTACTCATATAGAGAGGATGATGCCAAGAAAATGTAAGTCAAAGTTGTTAGGAATACAATCAAATTTCCATTTTAATCTAATTGGATCTTATTAGACTAATGGGTTAATCTAATTAGATCTTAAACTTATAAAGTTCACATTATTAGATAATGTTTTAGTAGATAAGATCTGGTCATGTTATTAAATAAAGTCTTATTAGATAAAACTTGACATATTTTAAAATGTCTTATTAGATAAGACTTGGCCACGTTTTAAAAAGTCTTATTAGATAAGACTTAGTGGCGGCGAACATGTCTGAAAAGATAAGAGGCGCGAACGTACTGATCACACTTAGATCTGCCTGACTCTCCATATTCGCAACGGTTTTACACATCAAAAGGTAAAATCTTGTACCAATGACATGTCTTAGGGTTTTATCTTAACTTATGCATGGTAGCTAGCACTTCAGGCATGTGATTTTGAGAGACTCCAATTGTGCTTGTGAGACGAGCGGTGGTTGTACTCTTGTGGATACCGCTAGAGGCGCGAACATATCGCTCAGATTAGCCTAACTCTCCAGATTCGCAAAGGTTTTACGCATCAAGAGGTAAAATCATGTACCAATGATGTAATTAGAACTGGCATGGATCTCTAGTGGGTTCCCTATTCCGCTGCGTTTATTGTTTAATTTTTGCACAGAATCTAACAGAAGTTAAAACTAACTTCAAGAGAATAAAAATCTTCAAATTGATAGAAAATACCAAAACTCTCCTCAAATCAGGCACACAAGATGATAGAGAGATGGAAAAAATGATGGGCATTTGAATCCTCCTTCAACTCTAGGGGAAACGATGAAAATAACAAAAAAATAAAAAAGAGGAAATTTTAAATATGAGATTCTAAATTAAGCAGCTAAAATTTTAAGGACTTTAAAAGTTGCAAATTTTTTATTTTTAGTTGGTCATAACAAATTTGGAACTTGTTTATTTATTGCCAAGTTTGAGTTATCATATACAAAAGTAGGAATATGTTAACTATTTCCATGTTTTAGAGAAAATTGGTCATGGTTGAGACCTTTAAAAGAGATCTCAATCCCTCTTCTTATTTGATTTTGCAGTTTAACAAAACTTTGGAATTCTCTTCATGGGTTTGTTCGTCTCAATACAGCATCAGAAAATGCAGAGGCAAAGACGTACTGTTGCTTCAACACTTTGATGAAAACATCTATATTCTTTATAATCAACTCTTCTTTTTTTCACTTTTTTTCATATCTAACACAAAGTATTTCCATAGCCCTTTACAAATGACTGATGGATCCTTTTGGTTCTAGACCCTACCTACCATCAATTTTTGAGAGATAAAACCAATGTTCATAGAGCTGCAATACAAACTTATGGTGTAGATCTAGTGCTGAGTTCATGCTCGACTGCCCCTTGATCTTGGAACCTCAAAGAAACAACTGTGAGGATTCTAGATCCCAGACAACAATTGAAGAGGGAAAATGGGAGAGAATGTGATTTGGAGGTATGCTAGATTCAAAGCTCACAAATTAGAGTGGTGCCTACAGTCAAAGGGCCCTGTGTTGAATAACTGTATCAAGGCCTTAAGAGATCCAGAGATACAGTTGCATATCAAAGGGAGTTGCATAATCAGAGATGAGGTTCAGGGGTAAAGAAGAAAACATCAAATCCTACTGTAGGACAAACCAACATGAATTTTGGGCCGTCTTTTGAGTCCCCCCAAATCCGTAGCTAATGGGAGTAATTACCGAGCAGTTATTGTCTGCATCTTGGTTGTTGACAATCTCATCAGTACCCTTGTTGGTGGAGATTCTCAATAAGAAAGCCAGCAAAAGGAAGGATAGAAACATGAAGTAGCAAAGGAGTGTATTCAAGGTTGCACCATCACACTAACATTACTGCCTTTCCACGAGAGGAATGAAAAATAAGAAACCTAACACTAAAAGTGTTGGCCCACTCCAATACCAAGTTAGAGGGATAAAATAAAGATTAACTAATAATATTATGGATGACAATGGTTATCCAATAAATAATTGTCACATTCCTAATCTTTACATTAGGTTCTGGCACACGATTGTATTTTATAATCGTGTTTAAATCAGCTGGATTCACTTAAAATAGTCGATGCCCAGGAATACTTGCATAGTTACCAATTTTAAGTCGAGTTATTCGGGTGGATAATCATTTTATTTATTTCAGGTAGAGAACAGATGGTAGTAGGATTAGTACCTGAACCAGATATTTAGCTGAGTTGGAGAAGTGGATAATTGAAGAAGGTAGAGAGGAATGTCACTAAGTGTTAAGATTTACACACTATAATTTGAGGCTGAAGTGAGGAAACAAATTTTTGTAACTAATAAGAATCATATCTTATAAATGAATGAAATTTTAGTTAGGTTAAAAACGATAAGACTAATTAATTAACCCTAGAAAAAATCCAAGTAATTAACTTGAATGGTGAAAGCCAGGTTTTGCCATGACAAAACAACTTATCAGAGAAACAGAAACCAACAATAGTACTATGATACTAAAGATCAACTGTTTATTAGGCCATCCTAGAATAAGTGAATCATAATACCATTCCCTCTTGCATGTAAAAACAGAAGAGAATGGGCGGACCCAAGAGAAATAATAAATAGCTTCACTGACTAACGATAGTTGAGATAATGGATGGACCCAAGAGAAATGATATATAACTCCACTGACTAGCAGCGTTCTCAAACAATGTTGCCAATCAAAAACAAGAAAAATCATATCACTGCATAAGAAATATTTCAATCCATGCAGAAAGAGTTAAAATCATCATTTATGGTAAAGGTTGAAAATGCTATTCATAAAGATCACCCAACTAATGACCTGTCTAAATTAATAGGCGTTTCAACTCAAAAAAAATAATTCCATCTATAAAGAGATCACCATGCCAGACAAGTGCTAGCATAGATACAAAATAAAACAAATATGAATCAGAAAAACTAGTTTTCTATAAATGGAGGCATGGAAGAGAAACAAAGGTAAATACATAATGAAGTTATGACAAATAAGAATAGACGAGTAAAAGAGCGACACTGAAGAAAAAAATCCAGTTAAACTAAAAAAGGAAGACTTAATCCCAAATACGGACTTATTCAACGTGCAGTTTTCACTTTCATAAAACAAAAAATTAAAAATAATCTATAGAGAAATCAACATTAAATGAAAACGTGGCTTTCACTTTACTGATATAAAGATAGATTAAAATCAAGAGCAGAATCGACTTAAAACATGCACTGAAAAATATTACCTTAACGGGAAATGTGCCTTGAGGCAGCTTTGTGGTCAAAAGCTCCCTGAGCCTCCTCACTGCCTTGACCTTGTTAGCTAAGACATCAAGTAGAGGAAGTAGCTCGTCTGTTTTCAAAGGGAAATCACGAGTCAACCACAAAATTGGTCTCAGACCCTTCTTGAATTCACTTTCCTGTTTGCTAGATTCGCTGTGACCACTCTTCTTAGTGCCTTTTTCTTTCCCCTTCTTAGCATCTCCTGTACCCTTTGCTAATTTGGTTTTGCGATATCCATTCTCTGGAAACTTTGAGTTTTTATTTTTTAGGTCAGCTGTATCCTCAGCACCATCGTTCTTTGACGTCTTATTGTTACTCCATACTGACCGATTTTTCTTCTCCTTGGTAACACCACTTGACTCAGAAATCACTACATTGTCATGTGACCCATGATTCAATTTATCAAAACCCTGAGAATTATTCGTCCGAAGTGCTGACTCCAACTGCATCCTCTCCTCTGGTGTTAATATCTCATTGAGCTCTCCGTCAACATCTGCACCATTGACCTTCCTTTCATGGTCCATTGTGAATAACTCCTCGTCGGTCATAGCACCAGGGACCCTTCTTGACTTCACACTCACCATCACATTAAGCATATCATAGACCTTTGTTTTCCAATTCCCCACCATTTCAGTCTTCTCATGTCGCCGCCAACTGAGATGAGGAATGAGCTCAGCTTGTGTTACGTCAATCCCTGGCCTGAACATATTCGTCTTAGACATCAAAGCAACCTCATGAGCCACCTCTTTTTCTGTGGGCTTGGCTCCAGCTCCTTCAAGTGCATTTGTGATCTCTTTCTCCTTATGAGCAAGCACAATTAGAGACCCAGCAGGCAGCTGTGGATGCCCCTTCTCAGCAGGAGCACCCTGACCAAGGAAGAGGACCGTCTGATCAGCACGCTGGATTCGGAATCCATCAAACCCTGCCAATGACATGTCAGCTCTGAGATTTGCACCTCGCTTCCATATTCGATAAGTATCAGATGGTGCAATCCTCCCAATAAATGGGATCACTGAGCTCTCAAAGTGGAATGTGATCTCCATATAGAAATCCTGGATCCGTTCAATGGATGAAACAATGCGAGGGAGTCGACGGCACCATTTAGCCCAAGCAAGGGGTTGGTAGCGCCGAGCAATAATCATGGCAATAGAATCTTCACGGGTGCAAATAGCCTCCTGGAGCGCAGACCAGCCATTCTCGTTCTGAAGAGACCAATCTGCACCGGCTGACATGAGAATCTCAGAGGAGATAGAATCTCGAAGCCGGACAGCAAGGTGAAGAGGGGTCTCCCGATGGGGAACATCGCGGCGATCAATGACCGCAGAGACTGCATCAGCTGTGAGTTCGCCAGCAAGGGATTCCTCCTCAGTGGTGACCTCGCCGGCCTTGGGGAGGTCAGGGAGTTCGGCGACGATCCGCTTGAGGCCAACGTGATCTCTTCGTAAGACGGCAAGATGGGGCGGACTGTGAGTGTACATGGATGGATCCTCCATCCTAAAATTTCCCTCCCTCTCTCTCCTCCCCTGCCCTACGACCTGAAGCAGTTAATATACCATTATTTTATTTTCAGGGAAGGTGAAAGATCAAATTTTGGAAGCAAAATCGCTCATTCTGCGGTCCAAATAAAAAAATCCATTATTTTATTTTCTAGAAGAAGAAGAAGAAGAAGAAGAAGAAGAAGAAGAAGAAGAATGTTAACCCCAAAAGAAGAAGAAGAATGTGAACCCTAAACCATAACAAACCAACAAGTTCAGGGAAGGTGAAAGACTAAATTTCGGAAGCAAAATCGCTCATTCTGCAGTCCAAATCAACAAATCCATTATTTTATTTTTTTTTAAAGAAGAAGAATGTGAACACAGATCGAAGCTGTTTTACCTCTCGCCTTCGCAGGATTCTACTGCTCCATCCGGAAGAGAGAGAATCACATCTAGCACCACAACTGGACGACGGGAGCAAGCATTGCGAGCAAATATCCGGCGATCTGTAAGGGCGGGAAGAAGAAAACTCCCGCGACAGTTGTGGGCATGGATCCAGGAACAAGACCAAGCCCGCCTCCTTCGGGAAGGGAGATCTGCGATGATCGCGAGAAAAAAATCCACAGACGGAGAAGAAATCGGAGGGGATTTGAGCTAGAGGAGGGGAGGAAGGTGCGAGAGAGAGAGAGAGAGAGGAGGAGGAGGAGGAGGAGGAGGCGGAGAAAACAAAAGGAGAGGAGGAGAAGGAAGGAGAAGATTTATTTTGCGAGGGAATCACGAGAATTAATTACCATTTCCTTTTTCTGGTACTGTAACGGGTCCCACGCGTTCCCGTCCCAACGGTGGACTGCGACGTGCATTTGCTA